>JAOTQJ010005235.1:0-67166 GCA_025642045.1 Solanum sejunctum
CTCTCTCTCTCTCTCTCTCTCTCTCTCTCTCTCTCTCTCTCTATCTATCTATCTATCTATCTATCTATCTATCTATCGATCTATCTATCTATCTATCCATCTATCTATCTATCTATCCATCTTTCTATCTATCTATCGATCTATCGATCTATTGATCTATCTATCTATCTATCTATCTATCCATCTATCTATCTATCTATATATCTATCTATCCATCTATCGATCTATCCATCTATCTATCTATCCATCTATCGATCGATCGATCGATCTATCCATCCATCTATCTATCTATCTATCTATCTATCTATCGATCCATCTATCTATCCATCCAAAATAGGTAGATACAAACACATATTAAAAACAAAAAATAAGATCCAAAATATAAGAAAAACCACATCCAACACAAAAATATTTAAACAAATCTAAAAACCAACTTAATAAAAATTATAGTCTAACAGAAAGAACAAAGTATCCATACATAAAAGATAAAGGCTGGGGTCAGAAGTCAAATATCATGTTGCTCAGGCACTGGTATCTGTCTAGTCAGCAGGGTCCTGAGTAACGATCTCCTCCTCAATAATCTAGGTCGCAGCTGTATGTAAGCCACCCTCTCTATGTGAAATATGCTACTCTGTATCTCCCTATATAGCTGCCAACAGGATCGACTCCTACACCTCCTCCTCTGGTATCGACTACTCCTTCGGGGATGCTGGGTAATCAAGTCTAGGCCTCTTTTAGCTCATCTCTGGGTTATCATGATCGAGGGCCTCTTCCCATGGGCATGCGGGCACTCAGCTGACTAATCCAAAACCTCATCACTCACAGGTGCTACCTATGAGATTGTAACAGGGGCTGTTGACATCTGCAATAAGTCGGCCTTAAATTTTGCCAACTGCTGTGTCATTGCACTTTTATCAGTAGGCCTAGCATACTCAAGCCTCCGCTATACTCTTGCCTCAAATACATCTATTCTAGCATCCACCGCGCTAACTCTCTCATCTACCAAATCGCATGCGAATGACTTTATCCTCTACTCTGAGTCCTATATGGTGTGGCTAACCTACAGTCTCACCTAAGTTGCTAAAGACTATAACCTTGACTCTGTTGTATCCACCATGCACACTAGTGCCTGAAAAACAATAGTAGAGATAAGAGAATCAACCTGTAATGTGGATGATGCTGGTGCTAGAGTGCTGGAGGATAGCGTAGGCTTTGTAGTGGCTGGAGTGGTGGTTGTAGGGGCTGGAGTCAAACCCTAAGTCTGAGGCTCAATTAGGAATGGATCTAGAATAAGACAAAGAACAACTCTTTATAGGGCTACTGGGTTTTCATTACCTTTGATGAGACTTGGGTCTATTATATGTACGACCTCTACACAAGGGTCCAAGTGGAGAGATACCCGCACCCAAGCCACCTTGCATAACCTATGTATTTGAATGGGAAATGGTAATGCCTGCTAGGTGCAAACTGCCAACTCATGAATCTACTTTGCCATTATGCGAGCCCAGTCAATTTCGTACGCTGTTAAGATGCTAGCCAAGTATACTACCCTCTCTAATGTGATCACATTATTTGTGAATGTGGATCTGATGTGCCAGCAGATAATGGACCATAAAATCTTTTGTCGGAACCAGAGGTGGGACTTCAAAATAGACTCAGTGTGGGTTGTGACCCACTTTGGCTAAACACCTGCCTCTAGAATTTGGCTTGCTATCTATCTAAGGAGCTTTGTTCTTAGCTCAACATTCTTTTGATTAGTCGCCCTAATCATACTTGCAATCCGATTATCATACTCAGCGGTGGAATTTGGCATCCTGTAATTTGGCCCAAACTAGACACTCCAAATAGTTTCCTCTGATATATCCACCACTTCTCCTTTGACTAGAAGTTCAGTCAACTCTGATATAGGCCTTCTTGTGCCTCGGCAGATCTCTGCAAATGGTAGCATAGTAGGAGGCATAGAACTGGTGGACTACATTAGGGGCATACTTTCCCAATACCTGTGATAGCCATCCTAGTTCGTGCCGCTCAATTTCAGCCTCTAACCCTAGTAGACTGCTTAGCCTTGAGTCTTTCAGCCTAGCTTCTTCGTGGAATCTTTGCACTGGCCTCCCTTGACCTTTTAGCTCCAGTCCCTTTTCATAAATATCTTTCATCCCTAGGACACCATATAGTGTTCTAGGGGTCTGTCGAGGTGACGGCATAAGTAGGATTAGTTGGCTGTAGGGGAGCAGTCTCCTTAGGCTGAGCTTGAGAAACTTTAGTAGAATCGGACTCAGATAGTGAGATATCATCCTCTGACTCTTCTTCGTTACCCTCCTCTTCATACTTGGAGGGGCTATCCACTTCCATCAAAACTCTTGCTGTTTAGGATCTCATCAAAGGCATATTAGCTTCAAGGTCAAGGTGAACATTTATCTCCTAAGTAGACTGATCATTATTTGATATGTCATCTCTCAGTCGGTGTCCTAAAGTTGAGGCAACATCCTTTCGACCTCTTGGAGGCATTGTATTTGAAAGGTCACTACATACCAAATTATAAGTCCTATGATGTTTTGTTCCAATAATTTGAGCAATACAGAACACATTTACTCAAGAAAAAAAAGTTACTGAACCAAATGCAGGTCTGCAGGTACGAGGTAAAGGTATGACTCATAGGATAATCGATGAGCCATACTGTAGCATCGTAGTACCAAGGTGTCTGAAAGAAATGTATTCTGGAATCAGCTACAAGATGCAGGTATGGCTCATAGGGTATCCTATGAGTCAATGTCTTGGCTCGTATCTTATTCCAGAGATATCTTAAAGGTTTAGATCAGGGTCATGAGACCACCACTACGAGTTGTACCAAGTGCTACAAATCATAGGTTAGTCTAATATAGAAAATGTTAAAGCACCATAGGTAACTGTTGCCTTCTATGAAGGGTCGCTACGTCTAGTAGGGTTACCTAGAACTTGTAGTTGGTACTCATATCAGAAAATAGAAGGCACCCTAGGTGCGTCTAACCTTTCCTTAATGACCAAAAATTAACCAAGAATCATAAGAAATGAAAAATACATAGTAAACCCTATAATACGCCTAGTCACTCCATTTGATCAATCGTACCATAATGCAACATTAATCATCCTTTTCATTCAAAACATTTCTAGCAGGAACTAATTTTAAAAATCAACCAAATCATCAATAGTATGAAACACACGAAGGCAAACAAAGGGTTACTCAAGTTCATACACGAGTCTATCACAACAACCAAGTTAGAACACTCCAACACATAGAAATTTCAACCCCAACATGGTCTCAAAAGATAATCACCTGCAGATCAAAAAACAAACACATTCAACCATAATATCTGAATTTATAAACACCAAGCAAGGGTAGCAATAAAGAATGTAATCATTGCAGGGATATAGACAACTCTGAATAATTCTCCTCATGCTACCACAATCATTTTCAAATGGTTTCGCTTACATTGATTACCTAATATTCACTTTAAAACCCATAAAGCATGATAATGTTATAGGCATGCCAAACTTCACCATGAAAACTTACCAGATTAAAAGATGAAGATGTGATGAGAAGAAGAAGACAAGCAAAAACCCTGTTGAAATAGACTTGCCGGGAGATGTTGATAGAAGAATTATTTGGGGGTGAATGAAATAGTGATAAATAATGTTTAGGGGGTTGTGTAAGAGGAAAATCATTTCAAAGAGGGAAATGAAAAGCCAAAAGACGTTAGCTTTTTTATATTCCAAATTGAGTCACTTTTAAAATTCTGCAGATCGGGTCTACATGGCCCCAACTATGAGTCACAATCTTTACTACTGATGATCTTCATGATCTAATAAGAAAGCGGTTGATGACAATATTTGATGTTCATGCTCCAAAATAAGAAAGCAGTCTTCGTCAACAATTAACCTAACTGAAGGTTAGGGTCGAATCTATAGGGAATATCGGGCTTGACTACAAGACTTCACTGCTAATCATTTTAAGCATCAATAAGTAAAATTTTAAATGAGGAGCGGTTCGTGATTCAAAAACAAAATAAAAAAATACTAACTATAACATGAGGAAACACTCAATTTCGGTGACAACTTGGCAATTGTGTTCACCATGGTTCGTCAAATCGATTACCCTAGATAACGTAACTATAATTGGTGATTTGCATGCAAGAAAACAACTTAGGTTCTTCCATCCCTTTTGTGAAGGTGAAGGTCGAATCTCACCATGGCGCTTATTTGGCAACCATGGTTTGCTAAATAAACATAACCAATTGTCCTAGTAACCTCCCTTTGGTCATGCTTGGTTGATTAGATGACAATACATCAATCGAATTCTATCATTTATTTCTCTTTTCCTATTCATCACTACCTTAGTCGCGATCATGATACTAGGCGGGGTTTGGTGTTGGCCACTACCAAACAACAATAATAATGAAGGGAAAGAGACAATATATACAAAACCCCAATCATATAAATGTAAATAAACCTAGGTTTTTTCAAGTGAACTACTTATGGTTCCCACAACCCCAAGTTATGGGTGCTTAACTACTCATAGCTAAGGCAAAACAAGTAAAAATGCACATACAAGACATAAATGAGAGTTTTACCAAGAACAATGAAGAAAATAGGCACCATAAGTTGCGAACTCACAAGGTTGATTGATCAGCAATAAGTACAAGGAAAGATTTGCAATCCCCAAAATGGGTTTTCCAAGAGAGAACAATAAACTACACTAAAAAACTAAGAAAGGATTCAAAATGTGATCGTAGATTGTCTTCTGGTCGAACTCCATTTCTAAATACGTAACTTATAGTATATATAGTATTTACAAAATAACCCTAGAATTTACATAGAAAAGACAGTTGACAACAGATAAGTCTTGTAGTTATGACTCGTATGATGACCTATGAGTCATAGCAGGTGTCTCAAATTAGGTTCTTGAAATCTTGGACTAAACTGGTATGACTCATAGGTATGAGTCAGTGCTTGAGGTACGACTCATATGTTCCTCTCATAGCCTTGGCCTTTAGTTTTTGGTCCAATATTTTGGCTCTCTGATTCGTGCTACGAGTCCATCCATACAAGTTATAGTATGTCTTACAACTCGTAAGATGTCCTTATAGGGGTGACCTCAACTTGGCAGATTTCTGAGTTTTTGGTCTCTAATGTTTGCTATAACACACCCTATGACTCGTAGCTTGAGCTACGTCATAAGTGGGCTCGTATGACCTATGCTTAAGCAAAATCTACAACTTTTCTTCAAAATCATGCAAACCTAACTTTTCTGCAAGATTAACACAAAAAACACATCAAAATCATATAGTAACCTTAAGAACTAATATAATCCCTTATTTCAAGCATGAAATGTGCTATATTTTAACAAAACATCAGTGCTCGCTGTCAGCAATTAACCTAACCAGAGGTTAGGGTCGAATCCATAGGGAATATAGGGCTTCACAACAAGACTTCACTACTAATCATTTCAAGCTTTCATAACTATAATCTCTAAATGAGGGGTTTTTGTGATTCAAAAGCAATGTAAAATGAAAACTAAACTATAATGCGAGGAAACACTCAATATTTTAGGGACAACTTAGGAATTATTTTTCCCATGGTTTGTTGACTCAATCTCCCTAGATAACATAACTACAATTGGAGATTCACATGAGGATGGTAACTTAGGTTCTTCCGACCTTCTTGTGAAGGTGAAGGTCGAATTTCAACATGGTGCTTGGTCGGCCACCATGGCGAGCCAACTAGTTGTTACCTATTGTCCAAGTCGACCTCCCTTTGATCAGGCTTGGTTGATTAGACAATAATATATTAATCGAATCCTGTCATCTATTTTCCTTATTGTCTTCATCACTACCTTGGTTGAGATCATGATAGTAGGCGGGATTTAGTGTTGGCCACCACCAAACAACAATCAATATGAAGAGAAATAGATAATACATATAAAACCCTAATCAGACAAATGCAATAAACCTAGGTCATACTAAGTCAACTAGTTCCCATAACCGCAAGTTGTGGTTGCTTAGTTACTCATAACTAAGGCAAAATCAACAAAAATGAAAATATAAGACATATTTGAGAGTTTTACGAAGGCAATGAAAAGTGTAGCCCAAAAGCTTGATAGATTGGCAATGAGTGCAAAGCAAGATTTGTAATTATGAAAATGGGTTTCCCAAGAGAAAATGGTAAACCTAAATGATTTTTGAGAGAATATTCAAAGACATATTCTCTGTTCTAAAATTAGGAATCTCATTATAAAACCCTAACTTAATGTATTTGTAGTGTTTACATACAAACCCTAAAAGTAACACAATAAAGACACCTGGCAGCTAGTATGTCTCGCAGTTATGACTCGTAGGGTGACCTACGAGTCATAGTCGAGGTCTCGTATTAGGTTTTTGGCATCTTGGACTCAACTAGTATGATCCACTAGTATAGGTCATTTCTTGGGCTACGACTCGTATGCTCCTCACATAGTTCAGGCCTTTAGTTTTTGGATAAACTTTTTAACTTTTTGATTCGTATAATGAGTCCACCTATATGAGTCGTAGTGCAACTTATGACTCATAGGATGGACTCATAGGGTTGACCTCTACTTAGAAGATTTTGGAGTTTTTGGTCTCTGTTTCTTGCTACAATAGAACCCTACGACTCGTAGCTTAGGATATCACTAGTAGGTAAATTTATATGTTCTATGCTTCAGCAAAATCTACAATTTTTCTCAAGAATCATGCCAACCTCTCTTTTCTACAAGAACAACACTAAAACACATAAAAACCATAAAACATTGCATTAAGAACTCACAAAAATCCCTTGTTTTAGACATCAAATGTGTTGTATTTTGACAGCACATCAATACCCTAAACCTATAATTGTTGCTTGTCCTCAACCGACGACTCAATCTACGCAAACAATGAGAAATACATAGAAGCTATACCAATGAAATATACATCATTCACTCTAATCGAGGAAAGCAATATCATTTTCAAAACCAGATTGTGAAGTTACGAAGGACAACAAAACATGATGATAAACCCAATAACCTAACTATGATAAGCTAAGGAACGTGAACTATCTACCATCAATGGTGTAGCCATATGCTAATCAAGTAGTGCAAATGCCCATACACAAAAGAAGTCCCTCATACTCACTCAAGAAACATTTAGAATTCAGGTACTAACGAAGCATTTTCACTTTCACAATTGAAATTCATGCTTATTAATTGACACCATAGGCTTGCCACTATACTCATATTCTGACTTGGTGATAAAGTGGATTTAGATCACTTTAGGACTTATAGGCTTGTAACATAGGTTTAGGGGGCTTTGTTATGGTAGTTTAGGCAAGTAGTTACTAAAAGTTATTCTAGAACCATGGTTACCAACACTTTTTGCTTTCATGACCCAACGTTTTACAATAAATCAACCATTATTCTACTATTTCAAATTTTGTTTGGAGTGCTTTGATTCTATTTTCAACTGTCTTATTTTTGAACTCAATTCTTGCTACTTTTTCTCAATTCAAGATGCTTTTCTTTTCTTTTTCTTTACGCGTCTCATGATTTTGTATTTCTATGTTTATTTCCAAACTAACCACCTCATTATCATTACTTTACCACAATAAGGGCCACCATCAACTAAGGCTTTTAGCTTGAGCTGAAGTACACAATATCTATTCCTCAAACTAGGGCCACAACTTATATCCACCCTCAACTTAGGCTTTTAGCCTCAATTAAGGTTCACATGTCAAAGGATAAACCAAGGATAATATCAAGGTATTTTGATCAAACAAGGTTAAGCTAGCAAGGTGTCAAGAAAGAATGTGTACATGAGAAGCTCAAAAATTTGGAACAAGGGATTTACTCACTTATTTGGTGGGTCATTTAAGCTAAAAGTCGGTTCACTCAAAGAACAAAGGCCTAAGATCTATTCCATATTAACCACATCACCAAACCAATTCTTAGAGTACGAAGGCAAATTTTGAGTCCATTCACAATGCGTGAATGCAACAAAATAAGCTCATAACACACATGTCATTGCACCCACAATCAAGTATAGACTCACAAGTATTGCTTCAAGCCTCAGCTTACCTTCACATTGTCAGAACAAATATTGCCACAGACCTAAAATACATGAATGTATCAATAATCACAATCTCAAAGAAGTTTTTTTGAGGATACCAATTTTTCATCAAAACTTTAAAAAGCATCTAAAGACTATGTATCTGACAATAGATAACACTACTATAAATTTATACATTATCTACACTACCTAAATATGGCAGTTCAATAAAAAATTAAACATCCACAACAAAAAAGAAACACGGCAAGAAAACCTTGGGATCAAAAATAGGGAAAGTTATAGACTTGAGGCAGCTCAGACTTTACCTTAAACCATAACTTCCCACACCCCACCAAAATAGGATACGTTGTACTCAAATTAAAGACAAGAACTAAAAACAAATACGATAATGTAGAAGAATGTATATACATATACATACATACACACACATACACACACACACACACAAATATATATATATATATATATATATATACATTAAAAATCAAAAACTAACATCCACAATATAATTATAAAAACATCCAACATAAAAATATTTGAACACATCCAAGACCCAACATAATAAAATGATTGTCTAACAATAGAACAAAGTATCCAAAATGATAAAATAAGAACTAGGGTCTGATGTGCTGTCAAAATACTGCACATTTGATGTCCAAAACAAGGGATTTTATGAGTTCTTAATGCGACTTCTTATGGTTTTTATGTGTTTTTGTGTTGTTCTTACTAGATAGTTAGGTTGGCATGATTTTGAAGAAAAGTTGCAGAATTTGCTGAAGCATAGGATGTACGAGCTCACATACGAGTCATAGCCCAAGCTACGAGTTATAGGGTCTATCGTAGCAAGAAACATAGATCGAAATTCAGATATTTGCTAAGTGGAGGTTACCTTTACGAGGCCATCCTATGAGTTGTAAGTATCACCATGACTCGAATAAGTGGAATCGTAGCAAGAACCAGAGAGCAAAAATGTTAGATTAAAACACTAAAGGCCAAGACTTCGAGAGGAACATATGCATCATAGCTAAAGCAATGACTCGTACCTATGGGTCATACTAATTTAGTCCAAGATTCTAAGATCCTGAAATAAGACTTCGAATATGACTCATAGGTCAACCTATGAGTCGTACCTGCAAGACGTAGTAGCTGTCAGCTGTCTTTTCTATGTTATTTTTAGGGTTTATTTTTAAACAGTAAAAATATTTTATGTTATGTTTTTATTTGAGGATTGCATTTTTTTAGAAGATAGAACTTGCCTTTGAATATTCTCTCAAGAATATTTTAGGGTTTTAGATTAGTTTATTGTTCTCTCTTGGTAAAATCATTTTAAGGATTGCAAATCTTGCTTTGTACTCATTGTTGATCAATCAAGCTTTTGGGTTTGCAATTTTTGGTGTCTTCAATCTTCATTATTTTTGGTAAAACTCTGAACTATGTCATTTATTTGTATTTTTGCTTAATTTGCCTTAGCCACGAGTAGCTAAGCACCCATAACTTGGGGTTGTAGGAATCATGGGTAGTTGATTTGAAATAATCTAGGTTTATTGCATTTGTACGATTGGGGTTTGCATGTATTATCTATTTCCCTATATTATGATTGTCGTTTGGTGGTGGCTAACACCAAACCCCGCCAACTATCACTTACCTGACCAGGGTAATGATGAATAGGAAAAATGAAGTAGATGATAGGATTCAATTGTTGTGTTCTCGTCTAATTAACCAAACTTGACCAAGGGAAGGTTGACTGGGACAGTTGGTAACAGTTAGTTAGCATGCCGTGGTAGCTGACTAGGTGCCATGGTGAAATTCGATGTTCACGTACATAAGAGGGTTGGAAAAACCTAAGTTATCGTCCTGTATGTGATTTTCCAATTGTAGTTATGTGCCATAGGGTAATCAAGTCAATGAACCATGGTGAACACAATTGCCAAGTTGTCCCTAAAATTGAGTGTTTCCTCGTGTCTTAGTTTAGTGTTTATTTCACTTTGTTTTTGACTCACAAACCACCCCACCCCGCCATTTAGAGATTTTAGTTATTTATGCTTTAAATGATTAGTAGTGGATTCTTGTAGTCAAGCCCCATATTCCCTGTGGATTCTACCTAACCTTCAGTTCAATTTGGTTATGGAGCATAAACATCATAAAAATGGGTAATATGGCGAGGCTTTGACCTAAATACACTATTAGTTAGTTCTAGTGTTGATTTCTAGAATCTCTTGTATTTTACTTTTGTTTTTGTTTTTGTTATTTGATTTTGTTTGTAAGGTGTACTAGATTGTATGCCGTAACACAAGGATCCAAGGCAATCCTTTAGCTCCACTCAATTTGGAGATCCATCGACTACCGAGAAGAATGGCTCAAGTGAATTAGGATATCGGGATAGAGGAGGATATGAATATGAATGAGGATATGGGAATAGAAGAGAATCCACAACCAAGGGGTAATAGGCAACAACTCAAGGACTTCAATGAAAATGCTTATAAATGGAATTAAGATCGATTGAACCCTATGGCTATAAATGTTACAAGTTACATAGTACTTCTTCCTTTTCCCGAAGATACTAAGTTCACTATATCAAGTAGATTGCTTCAAATGCTCCAAAATTGTGGACTATTCATAGGCCTACCCTTGAAAGATCCCTACCATCATCTTCGAAATATGGTGTTTGTTTGAAAAAGTGTCATGGGGACATAAAACCTTTCTCTTAAGGCTGTAGGTTTGAGAGTGTTTCCACTATCATTAATTGGCAATGTAGCTATATGGTTGTCCAAGCTTCCTTCAGGCACTATTGCAAGTTAGGCTGAGCTTCAGAGAGTATTCCTTGAAAGATATTATCCAAGATCTTAGAAATTGAAGCTCAAGGACCAAATCAACAACTTTGAGCATTTGTGGGGTGACTCTATTACCACAATATGGGAGAGGTTTACTAAATGCCTGAGGATAGTCTCTAATCACAAGATTGTTGATGATGCCTTGGTCAAGATTTTTTATCAGGCGCTTGATTAGAATAGTCAAGCTTGTGCCGACACAATCATGTGAGGCATGTTCCTTGACCAACCTTTTTCATTGATAGACGCAAGGATGGAGCAAGTGGTAAAAAATAGAAGATGGGGTCAACGAGAGCGAGGTGCGATGAAACCTTCTTGTACGGTCAACACAACAATGAGCTATCAAAGGTAAACAAAGAGATCATGTAATAACTTTCTTAACTTCACACAAGTATGGACTTAGTTTTAAAGCAAAACCAAGAAAGTGTCAAAGTAGTTACACACCAACCTCTGAAGGCTCCCATCTATGACGATCCATTCTTTGATAAAGATGCATGTTTTGTAAGAAACCAAGCGGTGAGTTTCTGAAATAACCCCTAAGGGTTCAATTTGGACTGTTAGAGGCAAGGGTCTGGTGAACAAGGTCGGAACTTCAACCGTGATGGGGTTTATAGAGACAATCGGGGTGGATACTATGAGAGAGAGAGTTCCAGATGTCAAATGGGGAAGAAGACAAGGCTATAGGAATGGTCCATATGTTCCACCTCATAACCATGATGCTGGGTCAAACAACCCCAGGATTGAAAAGATATTCAAATAGTTGTTGAAGAGGGCCGACCACTAAGATGAGACTTTAAAAGGAATGAAAATAGATAGTTTAAGTATTAACAAAAAAAAAATAGAGTCTTTCTTGGTGGAGATTAAGCAACTTGAATAACAATTTGGATAAGTTTCTTCACAATTGAACCAACATTAAAAGGGCACCTTACCAAGAAATATGGTTACAAATCATAAAAATGAATGGCATTGCATGGCTGTCTTGATTTGGGATGGCAAAAGGACTGGAGATTCCCCTATGCTAATGGTTGAAAATAGAAATTACCAGAAGAGAGTGAATGAGGAGACCAAGGGATACAACACTAAAGAGCAACCGAAGAAATATAAGACCTTTCCAAGGCCCCCTCTTCCTTTCCCTTAAAGGCTTGGGAAGAGGAAGGAAGAAGGTAAGTTTGAGCAATTCTGGGCGATGCTTAAGAAATTGTCAGTAGACAATCCCATAATGGAATCTCTTGAGAGGATGCCGGGGCATGCCAAATGGATGAAAGATTTAGTCAAGAAGAATCAAAAAGTGAGCCAAGACCTCTCTCAGAATTTTCAACATTGTAGTATCATCACTATAAAGTCTTTGGTGCAAAAGTGGGAAGACCTCGGCCCATGCACTGTAGGAGAACATGTGTATGCTAAAGTGCTATATGATTTGGGGGCTAGCATTAACTTGATGCCTTTTGATGTGTTTAGCTCAAGTTGGTAAGCCTTGTCACTATGAAGATGCATTTGTTAATGGCAGACAAAACAGTCAAGAAACCTATGGAGATACTGTATGATGTGTTGGTAAAGGTAGACAAATTTTTATTTCTTGTAGATTTTGTTATAATTGATAGTGAGCTTGATTTTGAAGTTCCTATATCATTGGATGGAAGACCTTTCATAGCCATAGGTTAAGCATTAGTTGATATTGAAAGGAGCCTACTCACTTTCAGGCTTGGGGAAGATGCCACTGTGTTCCAAGTAAGTCAACATGATGAAAAGTTCAGAGTTTTAGGTCATTTAAATAATTTCAATGGGTGAGAATAGTGAAGTGGAATCCCAATAAAATTAAGGCTCGGAGTCGGTCATTTGGCAGTTGTGTTGATGAATATCGATGGTGGCAACATTCCTGATTATAAGGAAACAGTAAATGCTCTTGGGGTGTCATTTGGGCCATAGCGACAAGCAAGGTTGGAATTAGATTTATGGAACAGGGAAAAACCACATACTAAGCCTTCTGTAGAAGTCCCTCTAGAGTTAGAGTTTAATGCATTACCATTAAATCAGAAATATGCATACTTGGGAGAGAATAGTACCTTACCTGTCATCATTACATCAAATTGGAGTGAAGATCAAATAAAGGCCCTTGTCTCGGTTCTCAAGAAGTTCAAAAGGGCTATTGGGTGGACAATTGCAGATATCATTGGCATACCCCCTTGGATATACACTCACAAGATTCAACTGGTCAAAGATTATAAACCAACGGTTGAGCATCAAGAAAGGTTAAACCCTCCAATGTAAGAGGTAGTAAGGAAAGAAACTATCAAGTGGTTAGATGCAAGAGTAATTTAACCAATTGCCGATAGTGAATAGGTAAGTCTAGTGCAGTGTGTTCCAAAAAAAGGAGGTATCATAGTGGTGCCTAATGCAAAGAATAAGTTGATCCATATGACCCGTCACCGAATGGAGAGTGTGCATGGATTATAGGAAGCTCAAAGCTTCTACTGAGAAAGATCATTTTCCTATGTCCTTTATGGATCAGATGTTCGACAGATTGGCAGAGAAGGGGCGGTAATTTTTCTTTGATGGATATTCTAGGTACAATCAGATTGTTATTTCTTCCAAGGACTAGGAGAAAACAACTTTCACATGTCCTTATGGTATCTTTATATTTAAGAGAATGACTTTTGGACTATGTAATGCTCAAACAACATTTCAAAGATGTATGATGTCTATCTTCTCAGACATGGTTGAGAGCACTATTGAGTTGTTCATGGACGAATTTAGTGTCGTCGGCAAGTCCTTTGAAGAATGCTTGCTAAATTTGGGTGATGTGTTGTAGAGGTGCGTTGAGAGTAACTTGGTGTTAAATTGGGAGAAATGCCATTTTATGGTCACAGAACGCATCATACTTTGTCATAGAATTTCAGGCAAGGGAATCGAGGTGGATAAAGCAAAAATTGAGGTTATAGAGAAACTACCACCATAAATTTTGGTAAAAGGTACTAGGAGATTTTTAGCCTATATCAGATTCTACTGTCGCTTTATAAGGATTTTTCCAAGATCTCACAACCCTTGTGCAAGTTATTGGAGAAAGACACCAAGTTTGTGTTTGATGATGCATGCATGCACACCTTTGAAGAATTGAAAAGAAGGCTTACCATAGCACCTATTATTGTGGCTCCAAATTGGTCACAACCATTTGAACTAATGTGTGTTGCAAGTAGGGTTACACTAGGTGTGGTGTTAGGGCAACGAAGGGAGAGAAATTTGCATATGATCTATCATGCTAGCAAAGCATAAAATGTGGCCCAAAAAAATTATAGAGTGATCGAACAAGAATTTTTTGCCTTAGTTTTTGCTTTTGAAAAATTTCTATCATACTTGTTGGGGGCCAAGGTGATTCCGCACACAGACCATAAGATGCTCAAATACCTCATGGCCAAGAAGGATGCGAAATCAAGATTGATTAGATGGGTACTTCTCTTGAAAGAGTTTAAATTTGATGTGATTGACAGAAAGGAGTCAGAAAATCAAGTAGCTGATCATCTCTCTAGATTGGAAGATGAAACTATAGTAAGTTTTACAATTGTCTTGAAATAAATGACTCATTCCCTGATAAGAGTGTTTTAGCGGCCTCACATGATCTTGGTCCTTGGTTTGCAGATTATGCTAACTACTTGGTGAATGACATAGTGCCAACTAATTTGAACATCCACTAGCATCACAAGTTTATGCATGATGTCAAGAAGTTCTTCTAGGATGAGCCATATTTATTCTGTATTTGTACAGATGGGATCATCTGTCGATGTGTTTTAGAAGTGAAAATAATGTGCATTCTTCAAGCATGCCACTCTTCATTTGTAGGTGGCCATAACAGTAGGGCTTGAATGACTTACAAAGTGTTATAGTGTGGTTACTATTGGCCATCTATACATCAAGATGCCCATGATTATGTACGATCTTATGGTAGATGCCAAAGAGAGAGTGGAGTTTCATGAAGGCACGAACACCCACTAAATGCTAATTTGGTCATAGAACTATTCGATGTTTGGGGCATTGATTCTATAGGACCCTTTGTTAGCTGTCATAGTAACAAGTACATTTTAGTTGCAGTTGATTATGTCTCTAAGTGGGTGGAGGCCTTAGTTCTACCAAACAATGAGGGTAAGAATGTTATCAAGTTTCTTCGAAGAAGCATTTTCTCAAGGTTCGGTATGCCTCAGCCAATTATCAATGCTGGAGGTTTCTATTTTTGCAACCAATTGTTCAAATATCTCCTTTAAAGATATGGTGTGAAGAACTATGTGGCAACCCCATATCATCCCTAAACCAGTGGGAAAATGGAAGTGTTAAATCAAGAAATAAAGCAAATTTTATCTAAAATGGTGAACGTGAATCACACTAATTGGTCAAGAAAGTTGGATGATGCCTTATGGGCCTACCAAAATACTTTCAAAACTCATATCGGAATGTCCCCTTATCAACTAGTATTTGGGAAGGCCTGTCACCTGCCGGTTAAACTTGAGCACAAGACGCTATGGGCGTTGGACAAGCTGAATCTAGATTTGCATAAAACTACAACTTCTATGTTGGTGCAAATGAATGAGCTTGATAAATCTAAACTGCGTGCATATGAGAGCTTTGCATTGTACAAATAAAGAATGAAAGTTCAACATGATCACAAAATTGAAGATCGCCAATTTTCCCTGGGAGACATGGTATTGCTTTACAACTCTAGGTTGAGGTGGTTTCCTAAAAAACTCAAATCTAAGTGGATGGGTCCATCCATAATAGTGCATGTTTTTAATCATAGAGCCATCGAGTTAGAAAGCAGGGATAAAAACATTTTCAAAGTCAGTGGTCGGAGGGTCAAATGGTACATGGGTGACATGGAAAAAATCAAGACACTAGAAGACTGGGATCTTTATGAAGCATGAGCATAAAAGATTTCTATCAGCCCGCGACAATAAATCAGGTGCTTCCTGGGAGGCAACCCAAGGTATGCCTCTTGCACCTTTTCTATGTGTTTTTACTTTGAAGACAAGGTACCCTTTCTTGGTAGGGTATGGGAAGTTATAGATTAAGGTGAAGTCTGAGTAACCTCGAGTCCATAACTTTTCGTATTTTTAATCCCAAGTTTTTCTTGTCATGCTTCTATTTCCTTGTGGATGTTTAGTTTTATATTGAACCGGCATGATTATGTAGTGTAGATAATGTGTAAATTTATAGTAGTGTTATCTGTTGGCATAACAATATCCTTTTGATGCATTTTAAAGTTTTGATGAAAAAATGGGTACCCACAAAATTATTGAGATTGTAACTATTGATGCATTCATACATTTTTGAGTATCTGGCAATGTTTGTTATGATATTATGAAGGTAAGCTGAGGCTGAAAGCATGACCTGTGAGTCTATACTTGATTGTGGATGCAATGGTATATGTGTTGTGAGATTATTTTGCTACATTCATGCATCTTGTATGGACTCTAAACTTGCCTTAGTACTCTAAGATTGGTTTGGTGATGTGGCGGATATACGAAGGATCTTAGGCCTCTGTTCTTTGAGTGAACCCACTTTTAGCCTAAAATGACCTACCAAATGAGTGAGAGAATCCCTTGTTCCAAATATTTGAGCTTATCATTGACTCATTCTTTCTTGACACCTTCCTAGCTTAACCTTGTTTGATGAAATACCTTGATATTGGCCTTGGTATATCCTTGGACATGTGTACCTTAATTGATGCTAAAAGCCTAAGCTGAGGGTGGCTACAAGTTGTGGCCTTGGTTTGAGGAATACATATTTTGTTCCTCATCTCAAGCTAAAACCCTAAGTTGAGGGTAGCCCTTATTGTGGTAAAGTAATGACAATGAGGTGGTTAGTAGGGAAATAAAGAAAGAAATTAAAAAATCATGACTTGAGTGAAGAAAAAGAAGAAAAAAGTGCCTTGAATTGAGAAAAATAGTAAGAATTGAGTTTAGAAATAAGGCACAGCTGAAAATAAAAAGAAAGCACTCGAGAAAAGTTCCAAACAAGAGAATAAGGGTGGATTTATTGAAAAGGGTTGGATTATGAAAGCAAAATGTGTTGTTAAACATGGTTCAAGGATAACATTTAGTCACTACTTGCCTAAAATGTCATACCAAAGCCCTCTAGAGCTATGTTACAAGCCCATATGTCCTAAAGTGATCCAAATCCACTTTATTAGCAAGCCAGAATATGATTATAAAGGCAAGCCTATGGTGTTAGTCAGTATGCATGAATTTCAATTGTGAGAGTGAGAATACTTCCTCAGACCCTGAATTCTAAATGCTTTTTGAGTAAGTATGATGGACTTCTTTCTAGTGAGGGCATTTGCACCACTTGAGTAGCATATGACTATACCAGTGATTGGATGGTTGATGTTCCTTAGCCTGTCATAGTTGGATTTCCAAGTATCTCATTATGTTTTGGTTTTGCTTAATAATTTTGGAATCCCGATTTGAAAATGGTAGTTAGGTACCTAAATCTAAGGGAACGTTGTATATGACATTATTGTAGCTACTATGTATTTCTCATTGTTTTCTTAGATTGAGTTGTCGCTTGAAGACAACCAACAATTCTAAGTTGAGGGTGTCGATGTGCTGTCAAAATACAACACATTTGATTCCCAAAAGAAGGGATCCTATAAGTTCTTAATGCAATTTTATATGGTTTTTATGTGGATTTGTGTTGTTCTTGCAAAAAAGTTAGGTTGGCATGATTTTAAAGAAAAGCTGCAGAATTTGGTGAAGTATAAGATGTACGAGCTCACCTACAAGTCATAGACCAAGCTACGAGTTGTAGGGTGTGTCAAAGGTAGAAACAGAGACAAAAATTTAGAAATCTTCTAAGTGGAGGTGACCCCTACAAGGACATCCTACGAGTTATAAGTCTCACTACGACTTGTACAGGTGGGCTCATAGCAGGAATCAGAGATCCAAAATGTTGGATTAAAAAACTGAAGGCCAAGACTATGAGAGAAACATATGAGTGATAGCTCAAGCAATGACTCATACCTGTGGGCTTACTAGTTTAGTCCAAGATGCCAAAAGCCTGATATGAGACCCTAACTATGACTCATAGGTCAATGTACAAGTTGTACTTGCTATGCGTACCAACTACCAACTATCTGTTATGTATTATTTTTAGGGGTTTATTTGTAAAAACTATAAATAAATTAAGTTAGGTTTATATTTGACGATTGCAAATTTTTAGAAGATAGAACTTGCCTTTGAATATTCTCTCAAGAATATTTTTGTGTTTTAGATTAGTTTATTACGCTCTCTTGGAAAACTTATTTTGGGGATTGCAAATCTTGTTTTGTACTCATTGCTGATCAATCAAGCTTTTGGATTTGCAACTTGTGGATTCTTGTAGTCAAGCCCCATATTCCCTAATGATTCGACCCTAGCATTAGTTAGGTTTGATCGTGCTCATATTCTTATTGGAGCCTGAACATCTTCACGGTCAAAAGAAGTCAAACATCATGGTACATCAATCACCGGTCTCTGGCTGGTCTTTGGGGTCCTAGGATATTATCTTTTATGCAGCATTATCTGAGCTATTCTCTCAATATAGGGTGTACTATTCCCGATCTCTCTAAATAGCTGCCATCAATAGCGACTCCTATACCACCGGCTCGGGTATAGGCTCCTTCTCTTGTCTCAGCCTCTTCTAAGTTGACTCTGGATTATCATCATTCTCAAAGGGCCTCTTCCCATAGTTATGAGGACAGTCAGCTAGCAAATCAAATGCCTCATCGCCCATCGGTGCCACTTTTGGGACTACAATAGGAGCTTCCAACATCTGCAATAACTCAGCCTTAAACTTGGCCAACTCCTCAGTCACTACACTCGTGTCAGCAGGCCTGGGTCTCTCAAGTCACCGCTGGACTCCCTCCTTGAAAGAATCTACTTGGGCATCCACCTCTCTAACTCTCACATCTACTCGATCGCGGGTGAATGCTTTCATTCTCTCCTCTAAGTCCATATGGTCTAGTAAACCCAAGGTCTGACCTATGCAGATAGAGCCTAAAGTCTGGACTCCACTGTAGCTACCCAACGCAATAATGCCTAAAAAGCGATAATAGAAGTAACAAAATCAACCTGTAATATAACTGTTGCTAGTGCTAGAGTACTGGAGGATGGTGTGGACATAATCTGCACTGTATGTGTAGGCTCTGTAGCAGTTGGAGTATTATCGGTAGCACCAAGTGGTGCACTCTGAGCTTGAGTCTCTAATGGGAATAGCTCTAGAACAGGAGGGGCTGCTTATAGTAAGGCCACCGGGTTCTTGTCAGCCTTTATCAGGCTAGGATCCATGGTGCGTGTAGCCTCTATATGCTAGTGCTAGTGGGGGTCAATAGGAACTCCTGCTTCACTACATAAATGATGAATCAAAATAGGAAATGGCAATGAGGTGTTCATCCGAATGGCTACCTCATGGATCTGCTCTAAGATGATCCAGGAGCAGTCTATCCATAACTAGCTAATGCTAGCTAATAACACTGCCCGCTCCAAGGTGATCACATTATCTATGAAATTGGTCTAGATATGCCAACAGATAATGGAGCACCAAAACTTGGCCCGAAAATACAAGTGAGCCTTCATAATAGGATCTGTGTGGTTTGTAACCCACATTGGCTCAAGGCCCTCCTCACAAATCTAGCTAGCAATCCATTGTAGAAGCACTGTCCTAGCCCGATGTCCTTCTAATCACCGCTCTCCTAATCTTATTAATGTGTCCATCATATTCGATAGTAGACTGAGGCACTCTTTAAGTTGGCCTAAATTGGATCTGCCGAATGGTCTCCTCTGAAATAGGAATCCTCCTACCTCGGATGGGCACCACTCATAACCTCGGTTGCTCAATTGGCTTCTTATTCTTTGGTAGGCCTTGACAGAGTGTAGTATGATATATTGCATAAAACTCATAGACTATGAAAGGGGCATACTTGCGCAGCTGCTGTGTAGTCTATCTAATTCTTTGTCCAATCTTGGTACTTTATCCAACCTCGAGTCATTTAGCCTAGACTCTTCATAAAATTGTCGCACCGGTTTGCCCTCTCCCTTGGGCTCTAATCCCTAGTCATAAATCTCCTTAATACTTAGGACATACTATTTGCGGTTAGTTGGGGGTTATGACTGGACCTCGTCCTGTTAGGTGTGGGTAGTACTCACCAATTTTGACTCTAAGAATGAGTGTTGAGGGTCATATATGGTAGGCTGCTATCAGAAATATTTTTGTTACCCTGATGTTCCTTCTTCTCAGACTAGGAGGAACTTTTGACTTCCATGGGAGTCTATGCTGTAAGTGCCTGGGTCTAAGGTCAATTAGCTTCGGGGTCTATTCTTACCTAGAGACCCCTCAGATATCTCTGCCTCAGAAGATTCATCAACAAATCTCCGTTAAAAGGATTGGATTGCTCGTATGTCCTTTGGAGGCATTGTCTTTATAAGACAGCCATACGACCCATGTGAGCATCAAGACATTTGATCAAACAAGTCACATAACAGAGAACAAGAATCGGAAACACTTAAACATAGAAACAAAATAAAATAAAAGACAAACATTTTTGATGCAATTGCAGGTCTCTAGGTACGAGTACAAATTATGACTCGTAGGATGACCTATGAGTCATACATTGGTATCATAGTGATAAAATTCCTTATAAAAATAAAGTCTGAACTCAGATATGAGGGACAACTGTGACTCAAAGGATGACCTACGAGTCATTGTCTGGGATCATATCTATTTTCAAAAATATTTTTAAGAACTTTGATAAGGTTACGAGACCCTCACTACTAGTCGTAGCAAGTACTACAAGTCGTAGGTTGGTCTTTATGAGAAACATGCAGGAACCATAGATGAATGGTGCTTGATATGCTTTACTACAATGACTCGTAGTAGAACCTACAAGTTGTAGGAGTGCCTCATAACTTAAACAGAAGGCAGCAATAGCGCCTGTCATTTCCCTACACAAGGCCAAGGTAAGCATATAATTCAGAGTACTTGGTACATAAGAGCTATATAAAATATTTGACATATAAGAAATCCTATAATGACATCAGAATGGTAAAATAACCATCATCCCAAAGAATCAAAATTAGTTCCACATTACGTCAAGCATACCGAAAACAATATACTTTCCAAGCTTAAACTTGATATCTACAAGAAATTCCATAGAGATGCAAGTTATATTTAGACCATTTCAATCAAGTCCAATAGGCTAAGGCATAGGAAACAAACCCACACCTCCTAAATTCAAAATCTGTCAACAACTAATTCAATAGTTGGACAACAATTAATAATTACATTCCATGAACTAATAATCTTCACATTTACAGCTACCCACTCAAGATTTCGAACAAGTTTTGAATCACAACAAGACTTTTCAAAGCATAAAAGCCCTAGGTTTCATGTCTAGATAAAAATTCACCACATGGCATGATTATACATGCTTAAACTAAGCATACACTCATCTAACAAATAAGCTTCTCCACAAAAGAGTGCTAAATTTAACTACGACGCTTACCGATTGATTAGAGAATTTAACAAAAGCAAAGAGACTCAAAAACCATGATGAAACCCTAGAAAATAGTGACCTTGCTGGAATGCTTGTTGAAAAATGATGTGGGTAGCTAGAATTTTGTTCGGAAAAGAGAAATATGGAGATGGCTTTAGGGGGGAATCCCAGGACTTAGCGTTTAAGAATGAAATTAGGGGTCAAATGTAATTTGACCCCTTTTATATGAAAATCAGGTCATCAATTAAAAAGTTGCTCATTAGGTCAATGAGACCCCTAATATAATTCTTAGGCTATCCTTTGATTCATAGGTCCTAGTCTCGTAATGGATCCAACACTTACAAAAATTCAGGGACTATACCTAGGTACTACGAATCCCACTTATGAAGCGTAGGGGAACTTACGAATCATAAGGTTGGCTTGTAGTGTATATGCCACCTCTTGTTACCCACTATTTCCCTTTACGAGGAATGACTATAGGTCGTAGTCGAGGCCTGCTCATAGAGGTTTGTCCAAGTACCATTTTCTCACATATTTAACTCTTTGATTTCTACCTGCAAACCAAGTCTCAAAAACATAACTATCTTCAAAATATTACAATTGCATCAATGTCTTTCAACCTAAAATAAACTCACACCTTCTACGTAAGAATTTCAATAACCAAACACACTTAAAACAATCAAACAATAATAAAAATTTCTTCGGTTACCTCCCATGAAGTGCCTTATTTAACATCACGGCTCAGCTTTGTCATCATCCTTCATCAACAATCATCAAGGGTCCACACCTCACTCTTGAACTTGTCGGGATGTTTCATGGATTGGTGAATATTGAACATGACCTCTGTATTATTGACCCTAAACCGAAGTTGACCTAAATCCATATCCACTAAGGCTCTCCCAGTGGCCAAAAATGGTCCCCCCAAAATGATGGGCACCTCAAAATCAACTTTCCAGTAAAGGATTACAAAATTTGCGAGAAAGATGAATTTATCAACTTTAACAAGCACATCAAGAAGGATTCCTTCTGGCGTTTTAGTGGTTCGATCCGCCATGAGCAACCTCATTCTTGTTGGGTTGGGAGTGCCAAGGCCAAGCTTTTTGAATACAACAAGAGACATTAAGTTGATGGTTTCTCCTAAGTCGTACAATGCTCTTGCAAATTCAACATTATTGATGGTGCAAGGAATGATGAATGCACTGAGGTCCTCTCATTTTTGAGCAAGGCATTTGGTCATAATCGTACTATATTGTTGGAGATATTGTGAGAACTCTTGGATCAAAATGCATTTCTTGGTAACCAAATCCTTCATTTACTTTGCATACCCGGGCATCTTCTCTAAAGCTTCTAGAAGGGGAATGTTGATGGAAAGTTGCTTCAACATCGAGAAAAGTATTTGAATTTACCATCTTCTTCCTTTTTCTTAATCTTTGATGGAAAGGAGGAGGGTTTTTTGGAATTAACTTCAATTTTTTGTGCTCCCCTACCTCTTCTTATTGCATCCGAACAATCTCTAGACCTTGTCCCTTAACCATGACTTCACCACCAAGACTCTTCTTATCAACTTCATCCACAATTATCGGCACAGGGGGATCTATGGTGCTTTTGCCACTGTGAGTCATGATCACCATGTAATGCCCTTCATTCTTAAGATTTTGAACTATATTGCTTGGTAAGGTGCCCTTTTGACATTGGTTCAATTGCGAAGAAACTTGACCAAATTATTGTTCGAGTTGCTTAATCGCCACCTAGTGATACTCTATTTTTTAGTTATTACTTGAAATATCTTCTTTTATTCCCTTTAAAGTCTCATCGAGATAGTCGACGCACTTCAACAACTTATCCAACATTTCTTTGATTCTTGTGTTACTTGACCCAGCATCGTGGTTGTGAGGTGGTACATAAGGACCATTCCTGTATCCATCTCTTCTTCCCCAGTTGGCATCTGGCACTCTCTCCCATGAATAATATCTACCTCAGTTTTCTATATATACACCATCATCGCTGAAGTTTTGACCTTGATTCCAGAACCTTGTCTCCAATAGTCTGAATGGGACACTTAGGGGTTATTTTGAAAACCCACTGCTTGGTTGCTTACAAGACATGTATCCTTATAAAAGAATGAATCATCATACAAGTCTTTGGAGGTTGATGGATTACCGCTTGAACAGTTGCTTGGTTTGCTTTAAAACTAAGTTTATACTTGTGCGAAGTTGAGCAAGTTGCTCTATGATCTTTTCATTTATCTTTGCTTGCTCATTGTTGGCATTGACCGTGCAAGAACTCTTTCTCAAACCATGCTCTCATTGACCCTATGCTCTATTGGTTGTAACCACTTGGTCCATCCTTGCAGCTATCAATTCAAAAGGTTGGTCAAGGAACATGTCTCCCATGATTGTGTCAACGCAAGCTTGACTGTTCTCATCAAGTGCCTGATAGAAAATCTCAAAAAAGGCATCATCAACAATCTTGTGATCAGGGACCATCCTCAAGTATTTTGTAAATCTATTCCATGTTGTGCTAATAAAGTCACCCGACAATTGCTCAGAGTTGTTGATTTGATCCTTGAGCTTCAACTTCTAAGACCTTGGGAAATATCTTTCAAGGAATACTCTCCGAAGCTCAAGCCAACATTTAATGGTACACCGGAGAAAGCTTAGATAACCACATAGCTACATTACCAGTTAATGATAGTGGAAATACTCTGAAACTAACTGTGTCAAGAGAAAGATTTTATATCTCTAGGATAGTCTTGCAAACAAACACCACATTTTGGAGATGACGGTGGGGATACCCTGAAGGTAGCCTTGTGAATAATCCGCGGTTTTGGAGCATTTGGAGAAACCCACTTAATACCGTGAACTTAGTAATTGCTGGTAAAGGAGGCAGTACTATTGTACTAGTAGTGTGCATAGCTATAGGGTTCAATCGATATTTATTCCATCCATAAGTGTTTTCATTGAAGTCCCTAGGCTATGGACTGTTACCCCTAGGTGGTGGATTGTCCTCTCTTCCTATATCCTCATTCATGTTCAAGTCCTCCTTAACCTCAATGTCCTCATTCACTTGAGCCAATCTTCTAATGAGTCGATAGATCTCCAAATTGATCAGAGGTGAGGGATTGCCTTGGCTCTTTGTGTTAGGCATACAACCTAGCATAGCCTGCAAGTAAAATCAAATAACAAAGACAAAAACAAAAGTAAAATACATAAGACTCTAGAAATCAACACTAGAACTAACTAATAGTGAATTCAAGTAAGAACCTAGCCATATTCCCCAGCAAAGGAGCCATAATTTTATAATGATGTTCACGCTCCAATATGAAAGCAATCGCTATCAGCAATTAACCTAATTAGAGTTTAAGGTTGAATTCATAGGGAATACAGGGTTTGACTACAAGACTTCAGTAGTAATCATTCCAAGAATTCACAACCACAATCTCTAAATATGGGGTTTTGTGATTCAAAAGTAAAGTAAAATAAAAACTAAACTATAACGCTAGGAAACACTAAATATTTGGGACAACTTGGGAATTGTCTTCCTCATGGTTTGTTGAATTGATTACCTTAGACAACATAACTACAATTGGAAATTCATATACAGGACGGTAACTTAGGTTCTTCCGGCCCTCTTGTGAAGGTAAAGGTCGAATTTCACCATAGCGCTTGGTCATCAACTATGGTGTGCTAACTAACCATTACCTATTGTCCCAGTCAACCTCCCCTTGGAGGTTTGGTATATTAGATGAGAACACATCATTCGAATCATATTATCCACTACCTTATTCCTATTTATCACTACCTTAGTCGGGATTGTGATAGTAGGCGGGGTTTAGTTTTGGCCACCACCAAACAAAAATCAAAATATAGGGAAATAAACAATACATGTAAAACCCTAATCATAGAAATGCAATAAATCTAAGTCATCTCAAGTCAACTATCCATGGTTCCCACGATCCAAAGTTATGGGTGCTTAGCTACCCCTAACTAAGGCAAAACCAACGAAAATGCAAATACAAGTCATAGTTGAGAGTTTTACAAAATGCAATGTAAAGTGTAGATACCACAACTTGCAAACTCAAAAGGTTGATAGATTGGTAATGAGTATAAAGCAAGACTTGCAATCCCCAAAATAGGTTTTCCAAGAGAAAATGATAAACTAAGCTAAAACCCTAAAAGATTCTTGAGAGAATATTCAAAGGTAAATTCTATGTTCTATAATCTGGAATCTCATAATAAAACCCTAACTTAATGTATTTATAGTGTTTACATACAAACCCTAAAAATAGCACAGAGAAAACACATGACAGCTGGTACGTCTCGCAAGTATGCCTCGTAGGGTGATTTACTAGTTGTAGTCGGCGACCCGTATCAGGTTCTTGGCATGTTGGATTCAATTAGTATGACCCACTAGTATGAGTCATTGCTTGGGTTATGACTCATAAACTCCTCTCATAGTCTAGGCCATCAATTTTTGGTCCAACCCTTTAGCTCTCTGATTCTTGTTACGAGTCCACCTATACAAGTCATAGTGCAACTTACAACTCGTAGGATGGCTTCGGTGGGTTGACCTCCACTTAGTAGATTTCTGTGTTTTTGGTCTCTATTTCTTCTTACAATAGAACCCTATGACTTGTAGCTTGGGCTACTACTCGTAGGTGAACTAGTATGTACTATGCTTTACCAAAATCTACAATTTTTCTCCAAAATCATGCTACCTAACTTTTCTGCGATAACAAAACACATAAAAACCTTAAAAAGTCGCATTAAGAACTTACAAAAATTCCTTATTTTAGGCATCAAATGTGTTGTATTTTGAAAGAACAATAGCTATACCTTGTAGGTCCTAGTGTCCTAGCAGGCCTCAACACTTAGAAAATTTAGAGTTCATACCTGGGCTCTACGAACCACACTTATGAATTATATATGGCCCTACGAATTGTAAGGTTGGCTCATAGTATGTGTCTCAACTTTTAGTACTCATTGTTCCCTCTATGAGAAATGACTACGAATCATGGTGGTGACAATGACTCATAGGCCTACTCATAGAAGCTTCTACAAGTGTAGTTTCCTCCAACTTTTTAGCTTTTGGTCAATTTCTTCAAATCAAACATACACATAAACCAATGTCCATAATAATACAATTCATTCAGTGTCTCAACACACCAAAACAAATATCAAACTACTACCTAGCAATTCCAATAAATGATGTAAGCCTAAAATAGTCAAAAAATATAAGAGATACTTAGTTTGCCTGCTTACCTTGTTTAGCGTCGTGGCTCGACTTTGTCACCATGCATAATCAGAATTCCTCATTAGTTGATGAAGTCTCATATTTACTCCTCCGAGCCCTTCTTTGATCTCTTCGGACAAGCTCTAATTGTGTTAATGTTTGCTCAATCCTATTGTCAAGTATCTATATTGCCATTGCTTGTTGGTCCACCTTGTAGTTCACCTTGATGACATCGACATTATCTCCTGAACAACCTCTTCCTATTCATTGGTCTTTAAGCACTAGCTCAAGCATAAGCTCAATTATTGAGAGTTTATCACTGATGCATTGCTGGGGTGGTAACTTGAGCCAATTAGGTGAACTTTTTTTTCTGGTAGCACTTGGGGCTACCTCGGACATATTAGTTAATGGCAATAAATGCTTTTGCATTGGTTCATAAACTTGCGTGATAACAGATAACTTATCCATATATTCCGTAGTTTGGCTGAATGGTTTCCTTAGGAATGCCTAACACTCCCCTCTGAATAAGGCATTAGTATGTCCTTGCTATTCAGAGGTTAGTATTTAGTAGAAGCTAGCAGCTAATTTATTATCATTCAGACAATGGTTCTGGTTTGTTGCCAAGTATTTCTAGGCCTTTCCAAAGCTGCTACCAAGGATTCTCTTGGCACCATTTTAAAATTATAGATGTTATCTTATAGCTCTTGCTTGTTGGGCCCCTTATAGAAGTTCATGAGGAAGACTCTCTGCACCTCCCCCCAGGTGGAACAAACATTTGGGGGGAGAATTAATCCCCATTCAGCAGCTTCACTCCGGAGAGTCAGGGGAAAGGCTTGAAGAGCCATGGCCTCCCAAGCAGGATGGCTTATCCCAAGAACCCCCCTCAATATTTGAGTAAAATTTTATAGGTTAGTTTGGGGGTCTTCAAACTCTTGACCATAACACAGGGCCCATCCCTGCATTGTTTCCAATAAGTCACTTGAGACATAGAGCTTCTGTTCAATTATGGTGCCAACCAACCTGCTTTTAAAATCAACTAACAAAAACAAGAATAAAACTAAAATATAAGAGAGTCTTAGAAATTTACACTTGAACTAATTAATAATGAAATCTAGTAAGAACCTTGCATTATTGCCCAGCAATGGCATGATAACTTTTTATGATGTTCACACCAGCAATTAATATAACCGAACGTTAGGGTCGATCCACAGGAATACAGGGTTTGACTACAAAAATTCAGTATCAATCATTTTGAGAATCTATAACTAGAATCTCTAAATGGAAAGGGGGTTTATGATTCAAGAACCAAAGCAAAAACTAACACTATATTACGACACTAGAAAACACTCAATTTTTATGACAACTTAGGAATTGTGTTTCCCATGGTTTGTTGAATCGGTTACCTAAGACAACATAACTACAATTGGAAATTCGTATACAGGACGATAACTTAGGTTCTTCCATCCCTCTTGTAAAGGTGAAGGTTGAATTTTACCATAGCGCTTGGTTATCAACCATGGTGTGCTAACTAACCTTTACCTATTGTCCCAGTCAACCTCCCCTTGGTTAAGTTTTGTAGATTAGATGAGAACACATAAGTCGAATCCTGTCATCCACTTCCTTTTTCCTATTCATCACTACCTTGCTCGTGATTGTGATAGTAGGTGGGGTTTGGTGTTGGGAACCACCAAATAATAATCAAAATGAAGGGAAATAAATAATACATATAAAACCTTAATCATAGAAATGCAATAAATCTAAGTCATCTCAAGTCAACTACCCATGGTGTGGGTGCTTACCAACTCATTGCTAAAGCAAAACCAACAAAAATCCAAAGAAAAGACATAGTTGATAGTTTTATCCAAAGCAATGAAGAATGATAGCACCACAAGTTCCAAACCACAATCTTGATATATTGGGAATGAATACAACATCGATTTGCACTCCCCAAAAGTGCGTTTTCCAAGATAAAATAAAAATCTAAGCTAAAACACTAAAAATATTCTTCAGAGTATATTCAACGATGATATTTAATATCTGGAATCTCCTTTTCTTTCTAAAATACCCTAACTTAAAGTATTTATAGTGTTTACAAAATAACCCTAGAAATTACACACAAAAGACATGTGGCACTTGGTATGCCTCATAGGTATGACTCGTAGGATGACCTATGAGTCATAATCGGGGTCTCATAATAGGTTCTTGACATTTTGGACTCAGCTGGTATGACCCACTGGTACGAGTCATTTCTTGGGCTATGACTCGTATACTCCTCTTGTAGTCTAGGACCCAAATTTTTAGTCCAAAGTTTTGGATCTCTATTTCTTGCTATGAGTCCACCTATACAAGTCATATTAAGACCTATGACTCATAGGATGGCCTCATAAGGCTGACCTCTACTTAGCAGATTTCTGAATTTTTATCTCTGTTTCTTGCTAAAAGATCACCCTACGACTCATATCTTGGGCTACAACTCGTAGATGAGCTCCTATATCCTGGGCTTCAGCAAAATATGTAATTTTTCTCCAAAATCATGCCAACCTACATTTTCTGCAATAAAAACACAAAAACACATAAAAAAAATAAAAAGTCACATTAAGAACTCAAAAAATTCCTTGTTTTAGGCATCAAATGTGTTGTTCTTTTAGAATGTGTACTAATTACCAATAACTTAAAAGAGTCACCACAAAGAACAAGTACCTTTTACCAAGTATTGATGACCTTTTTGATCAATGTCAAGGGGCTAGTAACTTTTCTAAGATTGATCTTCGATCCGGGTATCACTAAGTAAAATTGAGGGAGTGTGACATTCCCTAGTTGGGTTTCTGGACTAGATATAGGCACTTTGAGTTTGTGGTTATGTCCTTTAGGTTGACTAATGCACCGACTATATTTATGGACCTCATGAATCAGGTCTTTAAACCCTACCTAGACTTGCTTATGGTGGATTTTATTGATGATATCTTGATTTATTCCCAACGTGAGTAGGAGCATGTAAATGACTTGATGGTGGTGTTACAAATATTAAGGGAGGAGAGGTTGTATGCAAAATATGAGAAATGTGAGTTTTGGCTGAAAGAGGCCATATTTCTAGAGCATAGGATATCAGCTAATGGCATTACGGTGGATCCTAAGAAGATAGAGGTGATTAGAAATTGACCTTGAACTTTGACTACATCGGACATTAGAAGTTTCTTGGGTTTGATGCCTTATTAACAGAGGTTTGTATATTGTTTCTCTTCCATTTCTTCTCCCAAGGCTAAATTGACACAAAAGAAGGTAAAATTTGTGTGGACTAATGAGTGTGGAAACAGTTTCCAAATTTTGAAAGATGATCTTGTCTCCATTCCTATGTTGTCTCTACCGGAAGGGTTGGGAGGGTATGTTTTATATTATTATGCCTCAAGAATTGTTTTGGGGTGTATTTTTATGCAAAGTGGTAAGGTCATAATATATGCCTCTAGATAACTTAAGGTGCATGAGAATAATCATATCACCCTTGATCTTGAATTGGCAACCATAGTATTTTCTTTGAAAATTTGGCATCACTACTTGTATGGGGTTCATTAAGATGTGGGTTTCATTATGATGTGTTCACCAACCACAAGAGACTCGAATATGTGTTTACCCAAAAAGATCTTAACTTGAGACAAAGAAGATTGTTAGAGATCCTTAAGAATTATGATATGAGTGTGCATTACCACCCTGGCAAAGCTAATGATGTCACCAATGCTTTAATAGGGTTTCTATGGGTAGTCTAGCATATGTTGATGATGGTGGCAAAGATATGGCTAAAGAGGTTAATCGGTTAGCAAGATTAGGAGTTGGGATGGATGAAGTTCACAATGGTGGTGTAGTGGTTATTGGTAGTCCTAAATCTTCCTTGATTGAGGAGGTAAAGGCAAAACAAGATCTTGATCCCGCCTTGCTATAATTGATGACCTTGTTGAGAGATGGTAAAGAGGAGGTTTTCTCCCATGGGAGAGATGGTGCCCTTAGGTACCAAGGTAGATTGTGCATGCTAAATGTGGATGATTTGAAAGAATTGATCTTGAAGGATTCCCATAATTCATCCTATTCCATTAACCCTGGTTCTACAAAGATGAAAAGAGACTACAGGGAGGAGTATTAGTATGGTGGTACAAAGAGGTATATTGCCAAGTTCATATCCGAATGTAATAATTTCCACCAAGTGAAAGCCGAACATCAACGGTTGGGTGTCCTATCCCAAGATATATAGATTCATACTTGGAAGTGGGAAGAGATCAACATCGATTTGACGGTTTGGTTACATAAGACTAGGAAGCATTTTGACTCTATTTGGGTTATTGTGGGTAGAATGACAATGTCCGCTCAATTATTATCAGTCGAAACTACTTATGGTATCGAAGATTATGCTAAATTGTACATTTATAAGTTGGTTAGATTTCATACGATTCCCTTGTCTATCATTTTAGATTGTGGTGCTCAATTTACTTCTCACTTTTGGAGGTCGTTCCAAAGAGGTCTTGGTACCAAGGTTAAGCTTAGGACAACTTTTTATCCTCAAATGGATGGTCAAGCCTAGAGGACTATCCAAACTCTTGAAGATATGCTTATAGCTTGTGTGTTTGAGTTTAAAGGTATTTGGGATTGTCACAACTCAAGCCTAGGGCCTAGACATGGGACGGTGAATGGGAATTCATAGGGGCATATCATTTTCAAATACTTTGTCCTCAGAGGCAATTAAACAACAACAAGATAGTAGAAATAAGGATAAAGGGACTAAGGGAAGTCTTTAATAGCATAAATCATAAAATAGTCAAAGCTCAAGCAAAATTACATCATTAGTTCCAACTGCACCTCTAACATAGACTTGAGTGGGGGCCAAGACACTTTCTGGGATCACCCTTATAGTATAAAGGATTCAATATTAAGAAATGACAATTTCAAGACTAGCATAGATAACATCTCTGAACTTTGAGGAGTCACCAATAGCTTATCTTCAAGATGACCAACTTGCCATGGGGAGGATGATCATGAGGAGCTCCAGTTCCTATGTGGTGATAACATGTAGGCATAGAGTATGCATTAGTATGTTTGAATGCACTATGTTTGTAGCATACAATGCAACGAGAGATAGGCAACATAGTCAAAATAGATATACCTAAGTAACAGATAGTATATTAGCGACATAACATGCATGAACAATGCTTGAAGTAAAACACTCTCATATAGAACATAATAGATGTGTTCAAAGATACCATCATCATAGACCAAGCATCTAATGCTTGGAATCCAAGGCACGACACCCCCTTGGAAGGTAATGGAGGTATATACTCCTCAATTGATAGATGGGCATGTTATCCCCCATCATAGTGCTCAAGGTATATACCCTTCAACATGGTAGATGAGTATGTCACCCCCCATAAAAGTTGTCAAGGTATGTACCCCTCAACAGGGTAGATGGATATAGCACCCTCCATCATAGTGTTTAAGGTACATACCCATTAACTGGTAGATGGACATAGCACACTCCATCATAGTGGTTGAGGCATGGCACCCACCCAACAAGGTGTGGTCAACTTGTAACACTATAGATACTTTCCTTAAATGAATGCATATATACATTAATTTCATCATCATAAAGTCACTTGACTCATTGGCCACGCAATAGATCATCAATTGCTCAAGAACCCTTAACTGAACATTTTATCAAATACTTGGCGGATGTGTAATGCTACTTCAAAATCATGCAATTTAAGAGTGAAATAATGTAAGACAACATAATGTACATCATCCCACCAATACTTGGTGATACCATTATGCAAGATACATTAAAACCCATCATCATCATAGAGCATATATTCATAGATCAAAACATACTTAAACAGTCTATATTTCATGAAACTCCAACATAGTTTATAATCAAATTCATAGTATGAATACCTATAAAGTAATCAACTTGAAAACATGCAATTTACATAAATTGGAAGGTTGGGCACCATCGGTGAAAGGACAGAATGGTTGAAACCCACATACATCAATATTGTAGATGACGTTGACAAAGATTAGAATGAGAACTTGAAGCTTGAATGAATTCCTTAAAATTCGGAAAGAGTTTGGGACACTTGAATTTGAGTGGAATATTTAACTAAGTGTTTGAGAGGGCTTTGGGGAATGTTTTGAATGATATGAGGTTTAAAAATGACTAAGTATATGTATTTTTACGCATAGGAAGGCTTAGGCCCAAGGCCCCAATGCCTTGGTCCAAACAAAAAAAAACTGGCAACAAAATGTACTCGTCCATGCCTTGGCCACGTCATGCTAGGGGTACGGACCAATTCAGTTTTTTGTAATTCTTGGAAAATGAAATTTTGATAAGGTTGCTCTAGGATCGAGGCTAGACCCATTCCACACTCAATGTTTCCCTAATCACGAGTATAAGTTAAATTTTTGATATCACACATGAATTTTGAGATATATAGAAATTACGCATATGGGCATTTATGAGGCATGTTTTTTGGCACTTTTTGGGGCATTTTAATATCTCCCTCTTTTGAACATTCATCCCCAAATGTCAAAATAATGTATATGATAGGAATAATTAAGATGAGTTCAGCCCAACACATGAATGCAACAATGCACTTAAAAAATTATTTTAAAGTATCAACATAAGTGTCAAAATCACCATAAACGTGAATTCATGCAATGACATAGGGACTAAAACATAAGACTTGAAATCATAGGGAATTAGAATAAGTACCTTACGCTTGAGTAGAATGGAAGAGGTAGGGATATCGCTTTTTCATGTCCACCTCGGCTTCCCATGTGATACTTTCAACTTCTTTTGTTCTCCAAAGAACCTTGATAGAAGCAACATCCTTGTTCCTCTACCTCTTCACTTGTCTATCCAAAATTTCTACTAGGACCTCTTCATAAGTAAAATTGTCTTCAACAACACCCGCAACATCAAGAGTCACAATAGCACTTGGGTCACCCACACGCTTCCTCAACATAGACACATGGAAGACCAAATAAACCATACTCATATCATTGGGCAACTCCAATTCATAGGCCACCTTACAAATCCTCCTCAGTACTCTACAAGGACCCAAAATTCTTGGACTTAATTTTTACCCTTCTTACCAAATCGAACCACACCCTTCAAGGGTGAGACCTTAAAATAGACTCAATCCCCAACTTTAAATCCAAGCTCCCTTCTCCTAATATCGGCATAGGACATTTGTTGACTTTGGGCTATTTTCAACGTTGCTCTTACCATCCTCATCTTATCCATGGCCTTCATAACCAGATCTTGACCCCATTTCCCCCACCTCAAACCATCCAATCAGGGACCTATAATATCTACTATAGAAAGCCTCAAAAGGAGTCACAACAATCCTAGAATAATAGCTATTATTTAAAGCAAACTCAATGAGTGGAAGATGATCATCCCAACTACCCTTAAACTCCAAAACACAAGCCCTATGCAAACCCTCAAGAGTTTGGATAGTTCTTTCATATTGACTATCCATTTGAGGGAGAAAAGTCGTATTAAGCTTGACCTTGGTACCAAGACCTCTTTGGAGGGACATCCAAAAATGAGAAGTGAATTGAGCGCCATGATCCAATATGATAGACAAGGGCACCCCATGCAATCTAACCAATTCATGAATTTACCACTAAGCAGAATCCTCAGCCCGATAAGTAGTCTTAATTGGTAGAAAATAAGCTGACTTTGTCGTTATATACTCCACAAGCCAAATGGAGTCAAAATGCTTTCTAGTATTAGGCAACCCAACAATAAAATCCATGTTAATTCCCTCACACTTCGAAGTAGGAATTTCTATATCTTGGGCTAGGCCACCCGACCTTTGACGTTCGACTTTTACTTGTTGGCAATTATCACAATGGGATACAAACTTAGCAATATTTTTCTTCATACCACCCCACAAATACACTTCCCTCAAATATTTTTACATCTTGGTTAAACCGGGGTGAATAGAGTAGGAGGAATTATGAGCCTCATCTAAAATCTTCTTTCTCAAGTCATCAACAAAAGGCACACATAATCTACCTTGGTAACCAAGGGCACCATCTCCCCCTTGGGAGAAAACCTCAACCTTACCATCTCTCTCCAAAGCCTTCAACACTAGCAAGGTAGGGTCAAGATCTTTCCTTTCCTTTAGCTCTTCAATCAACGAAAGATTTGTAACCATCCACCAACACTACTTCACCTTTATCATCCTTCTCCAACATAACACCCAATCTTGCCAACCAATGGACTTCTATAGCCACTTCTTTGCCACAAGTATCAACATGTGCTAGGCTACCCATAGAGACCCTACTTAAAGTATCGACCACAACATTAGTCTTACCGAGTTGATAATATACACTTATATCATACTCCTTAAGAAGCTCTAACCACTTTCTTTGTATCAAGTTGAAATCTTTTTAAGTGAACAAACATTGGAGACTCTTATGATCAATGAACACATCAACATGCACCCCGTACAAATAATGATTCCAAATTTTCAAAGCGAATAAAATGGTGGCCAATTCAAGATCATGGGTAGATAATTCTTTTCTTGCACCTTAAGTTGCCTAGAGGCATAAGCTATCACCTTACTATTTTGCATCAAAACACAACCCAAATCAATCCATTAGGCATCATAATACATTCCAAACGCTTCAAACCAATTTGGTAGAGACAAGATAAGAGCGGAGAAAAGTTTATCTTTCAAAGTTTAGAAACTCTTCTCACACTCATTGGTCCACACAAATTTTGCCTTCTTTTGGGTCAACTTAGTCATACGAGAAGAAATAGAAGAGAACCCATTCACAGACCTCCGCTAGTATCTCGCTAAGCCCAAGAAGCTTCTAATGTTGGATGGAGTCAAATCTCTACGCCAATTTCTAATTACCTCCATCTTCTTAGGATCCACGATAATACCATCACCCGACACCACATGACCTAGGAAAGCAACCTCTTTCAACCAAAACTTACATTTTTAATATTAGGCATAAAACTTCTCCTCTCTCAAGATTTGTAACACTACCCTCAAGTGATCCACATACTCCTCACAATGGGAATAGATCAAGATATTTTCAATAAATACCACCACAAACAAAATCAAGGTAGGGTTGAAAGACCCTATTCTTAAGATCTTGACGTTAGCCAGTGCATTATTCAACCCAAAAGACATAACCATGAATTCATAATGCCCATACCTAGTCTGGAATACCATCTTGGGAGTGTCACACTCTCTCACTTTCACTTGGTCATACTTGGACCAAATATCACTCTTAGAGAAGTGACTAGTCCCTTGAAGTTGATCATCAATCCTTGGTAGAGGGTACTTATTCTTGATGGTAAACCTATTAAGTTGCCAATAATCAATGCATATTCTAAGGTAACCATCCTTCTTCTAAACAAACAACACCGCTACACCTAAGGTGATTAACTAAGCATAAAAAACCCTTATCCAACAAATCTCGCAATTGCTATTTCAACTCATTTAAATTCGCTGGGGCCATATGTTAAGAGGGAATAGAAATGGGTTGAGTATCGGGAAGGAGATCTATGCGAAAATCTATTTTCCTTTTGGGAGGAACACCGTAAAGCTTATTAGGAAAGACATCAAGGAACTCATTTACCACCAGAAAGAACTCTATAAGAAGGACTTTGGACTCAACATCCCTAACCCTCACAAGATGATAGAGATAACCCTTAGAAATCAACTTTTTGGCTTTAATGCATGAAATGAATCTAACCTTGACCACCACATCATGCATGACTCTACCACTCAAGGATGGGTTCATTAGGGAATTGGAATTTGACCCTATGAGTTCTACAATCAATAGAGGCATAATAAGCATGCAACAAATCCATCACAAGAATGACATATAAATCCACCATATCAAACTGAACAAAATCATAAGGAAATATTTTATGCAAAATAAAAATGGTACAATTTCTATAGACCCTTCTAGAAACAATGCATGCACGAGCGGAAGTAGACACCTCATAAGGCTCACACAACAATTTAGGTTTTACATGGATTTTTTTATGGCAACAAAAGGAGTAGCAAAAGAAATAGTAGGACCTAGGTCAATCAATGTATATACATCGAAATCAAAGACTTTTGACATATCGGTAACATCATCAGTCACCTCATCTACTATTTCCCTCCCTTGAAGCACATAGAACCAATTGTGTCTTGGTGCATAACCTTGTTGGTCTCCTCTTCCCAAAGGAACCATATTTCCACCCCATGCTAGTTGTCAACCATCTCTACCCTTGTGTTCATTACAAGGAAAATCTATCATCTTATGACCTACTTCACGACACCTATAACAAGTATTAGTATCCTTCAAATATGGACCATTGTAACCTCTAACACATTTGGGCATATAATATTAGGGACCACATAACTACCTTCTTGGGGCCTTTGGTTATCATTAACAAACCTTCTATTAGGAGCATTTGAAGATCCTTGGCCTTAATGAAACCAGCCACCTTTGGGACTTTGGAACATTCCTTCAAAATGAGCCCTTTTGTCCACAGTACTTCTTCTTTTTCTCAACTTTTCCCCATCTAATTGTTTGGCATAAGTCATGAGGCAGGACAAGTCCATATCACTAATTAACATGGAGGCACGACACTCGTGGAGCATATTAAAAGAGTTGGTTGAACTTGAAGGCATACTCCCTCACGCTCATGGACCCGTATTTCAAATTTATGAACTCCATCACTTTGTCCTCCCTTATCTTAAGAGGGAAGAAGCGGTTGAGAAATGTTGTCTTAAACTCCTCCCAAATTATTACATTGTTGTTCCCCTTCTCCTCCTTTTATTGAGTAAACCATATTTGGGCCATCCCCTTGAGTTGGTAAGCTGCTAACTTGTCACGACCCATGCCTAGGTCCTAGATGTGACACAAAAAATAGGGTACCCATAATGACCCCAAATAATCCTTTTAACTTGTCATTACACATTATTGGTTACGGAAGCATATAAAAGATGTTAAAGACCAAGAATAGGGGAAAAGGGGCTAAAGTAAAATCTTGCACAATATCATAATCAATAGAGAAGAGTCAAATCTCATATCGTAGATACATAACTTATCCAACAAACACCTCTAATATATAGATAAGAGCGGGGGCCAAGACAAAGCAATAAGGCTCACCGCCATAGTCAAAATAGAACATAAGGACGTATGTCTCAATAAATAAGAGCAACATAGACTAAGGTCCCCAAAGTTAAGGACTCACTAACTAGCTTGAGTAGTATCAACTAGCCACATGGAGGAGGAGGATGATCAACTTGGGCATCAAATCCTACATGATGACATCATGTAGGCATAGAGTATGCATTAGTACATTTGAATGTACTATGTATGTAAGATGCAATGCAATAAGAATTAGGCATCATAATCAAAATGCATAACAATTGCCAATCAACATCTTGTAACAATATGACATGTATGCTCAATGCTCAAGTAAAATATGTTTGAATAACTCATGCACATATAGGTTATCATACATGTAGAATAGACCAAGCTAGATTTCCCCAAGTACAAACCACTAGTTGGTTGATGATGATCTCACCTTATCATCCTTGTGGTATGGTACAAACCTCTCACATAGTAGATGATAATGTCACCTTATCACCCTAGTGGTGAAGTATAAACCCCTCACATGGTTATGAGTACAAAAACCCATCTTGGTTGATGAGTACAAAATACCCACCTCTGTTATCAAAGCACTAGACCCTTGATTGGCTATCAAGGAACTAACCCCCTCCCCCGACAAGGTTATCCGGGCTCTTACTTCTTCCTTCAAAATTAGGCATGGTCTAAACTAACACTTGATATAGAATATATATTATATACATAAGATTATTTCATTATCATATAGTCAGTCATATCATATTTCATGCTTTGGACCTTCAACTCCTCAAGAAACCACATCCGGACATTTTATCAAACACTTAGAGGGTATGTAATGCTAGTGTTAAACCATGAATTATAGAGAAGAAATCATGCAAGAAAATCCATTGTAAAACTATCAACCAACACCTTGCAACACCCTCAAGCAATATACATCAAAACCCCTTCTCAAATCTTACAATAGATTAAAGATATATAGCTCAAAACATGGCAAAATAGTCATAACTATACATATCTTTGACATATTGTGCAGTGAATTTTATAATAATCAAGACCCATTTGTAAATCAAATTTAAATCATGCAATGTAAGTAAAAGAAGTCTTGGTTATCATGGATGAAAGTAACCCATGAAAGAAACCCACATACCTTAGCTTAGAGGTGAACTTGGTGAAATTGGAGATGGAGACTTGAACTTTGAAAAAGAATCTTGAAGGAGAACCTTAGCTTGGGATGACGGTTTGGGACTAGTATTTGGAGAGTGAAAATATAACTAAGTGTTTGAGTGCATATTGGGTAATGTTTAGGATGATATTATGGTGAAATTTAGCAAAGTATATTTAAAAACACTTTTCGGAGAACTTAGGCCCAAGGTTTAGAAGTCTTGGACTGAATTAAAAAGAATAGTCCCCAAAATGAACTGGGGCGTGTCACATGGGCAACGTGAAAACCCTATTAGAATTTGCGTTCTTAGAATTTCATAATTGCTAATCTTTTGCTCTTAAATCTGGGTTAGACCCTTCTTCACCTAATTTGGACCCCCTGAATAAGAATATGAAGTCAGAATTTCGAAATAGCAAATAGATTTTGAGATATATGAAATTTAAAATTCTAGGCATTCCAAAGCACATTTTTGGGCACTTTTTAGTGTCGTTTCAGTATCTCCCCCTTGGAACATTCATCCCCAAATGTAAAAGAGACGTACAGGACAAGAATTATCATAAACAAATCAACTCTAACTAAAATACAAAATTACATTTAAAACACCATTTTCAAAATCTCATCATGATTGTAAAATCATCATGACTTGCTAACTTAAACACAAATGCATACAAATGACATAGGGGCTGAAATATAACACTTGAAATCAATTAAAGGTCTTAGAATCAGTACTTGAGGCTGGAATGGAGTGGAAAAGATAAGGATACCACTTTTGTATGTCCGCTTTGACCTCCCAAGTAGCACTTTCGATTTGTTGGTTCCTCAAGGACCTTAACAGATGCCACCTCCTTGTTCATCAATCTCTTCCCTTGCCTATCTAGAATCCAAACTGGAACCTCCTCATAAGTCAAATTATCCTTAACAACACTCATAACATAAGAGGCATAATAGCATTAGGATCACCAACATATTTTCACAACATAGAGACATGAAGCACCGGATGAACCAAATTCATTTCACTAGGAAACTTCAACTCATAAAAAACCTTACCAACCCTCTTCAAGACATCAAAAAGACCAACATATCTTGGATGCAACTTTCCTTTTCTACAAAAATGGACCACTCCTTTAATTGGAGCTTCAAGTAAAACCCAATCACCTACTTTGAATTCAAGGTCTCTTTTTCTCACATCGGTATAAGATTTTTGATCACTTTGGACCATCTTCAACCTTTCCCTAATCATCCTAACCTTGTCAAGAGCCTCCATAGCTACATACAATCCCAATAAAGTAACCTCTCAAACCTTAAACCAACCAACTGGAGATGTACAACGCCTTTCATAAAGAGCTTCAAGAGGAGCAATACCAATACTAGAGTGACAGCTATTGGTGTAGGCAAACTCAATCAAAGAAAGCTAATTATCACAACTACTCCTCAACTCCAATACACAATCCCTTAGCTTATCCTCAATGGTTAGAATTGTCCTTTCGGCTTGGCCATCCATTTCAAGGTGGAAGGCCATACTAAGGTGAACCTTTGTACGAAGATCCCTTTGAAAAGACCTCCAAAAGTGGGAAGTGAATTGTAAACCACGATCCAATATGATCGATAAAGGAACCCTATCCAACCTTACTATCTCATGGATGTACAACCTTGCCTACTCTTCAGTCCCAAATGTGGATTTAACTAGTAGAGATTGAGTCAATTTCATCATCCTATGAACGACCACACAAATAGAAACAAAACTCTTTCTAGTCTTGGGTAATCCAACCATAAAATCCATATTACTCACCTCCCACTTCTAAGTGGGAATCTTTATGTCTTAGGCTAGGCCCCCCATCGTTTGATTTTCGTCTTTGACATGGTGACAATTATGGTAATCGAAAATGAATTTGGCAATGTCCCTCTTCATGCCTTCCCACCAATATGATCTCTTAAGTCTCTATACATTTTAGTGGAACTAGATGGATAGAATAAGAAGAATTGTGGGCGTCATCAGGAATCTTCTCCCTCAAACCATCAACACAAGGCTCACAAAACCTATATTGGTATCCAAGAGCACCATCTCCCCCTTAGGAGAAAACTTCTACTTTGCCCTCTTTCTCTAAGGCCTTCAGTTAAAGCAAGGAGGAGTCAAGATCTTGTTTTACTATCACCTCATTAACTAATGAAAACTTAGACCTATCAATAACAACCACACGATCATCACCAACCTCCTCTAACCTAACCCCAAATCTAGCCAATTGATGCACCTCCATATCCATCATCGTACACCACTAACATGGGATAAGCTACCCATAGACACCCTACTCAAGGCATCCGCCACCACATTTGCCTTACTCGGATGATAGTGCACACTCATTTCATAGTCTTTAAGAAGTTTGAACTATCTCCTTTGACTCAAGTTGAGATCCTTTTGAGTGAATACATACTGGAGGTCGTTACGATTGGTGAACACATCCACAAGCACCCCATACAAGCAGTGACACTAAATCTTTAATGCAAACACAACAGTGGCTAACTGTAGATCATGGGTAGGGTAGTTCCTTTCACGTACCTTGAGTTGTCTAGAAGCATAGGCTATAACCTTATCAGTTTGCATTAGCACATAACCTAAACCAACTCTAGATGCATTATAATACACAACAAAACCCTCAATCCCATCCGTTAGTGACAATATAGGGGCGGATACAAGCTTGTCTTTCAATGTTTTGAAGCTTATCTCATATTCATCGTTCCACACAAACGTAACCTTCTTTTAAGTCAATTTGGTCATCAGGGAAGCAATGGAGTAGAACCCTTCACAAATCTTCTATAGTAACCCACAAGGCCTAAGAAGCTCCTAATATCTGACGGAGTCAATAGTTTAGGCCAATTTCCAATCACATCGATTTTCTTAGGATCTACTTTTATACCATCCCCCAACACTACATAACCCAAAAATGCAACCTCTTTCAATTAAAATTCACAAATATCATATTTGGCATACAATTTCTCTTCCCTCAATATTTACAATACAATCCTCAAATGTCCCATATGCTCCTCCCTACTATGTGAATAGATCAACATATCATCAATGAAGACCACAAAAAAGGAATCAACGTAGGGTTTGAAACCCTATTCATTAGGTCTATGAAGATGATTGGTACATTGGTCAACCCAAAGGACATCACCACAAACTCATAATGCCCAAATCTAGTCCGAAAGGCTATCTTGGGAATATCATACTTGCTCACACTCACTTGATGATACCCGGACTGAAGATCAATCTTAGAGAAAAAGCTAGCCCCTTGCAATTGGTCAAAAAGTCATCAACTCTTGGAAGAGGATATCTATTTTTTATAGTAACCCTATTGAGTTACCGGTAGTCAATGTATATTTTAAGTTACCCATCCTTATTTTTCACAAATAACACCAGAGCACCCCAAGGTGATTGACTAGGTCTAATAAATCCTTTCTCAAACAAATCTTTCAATTGTTCCTTTAACTCCTTCTACTCCATCGAGGCTTACAGTAAGGGGTAATGGAGATAGGTTGGGTGTCGAGAAGGAGATCTTTGCCAAAATCTATCTCCTTTTCGAGAGGGATATCGGGAAGGTCTTTTAAGAGGATATAAGAGAAACTCTTTTATAATCAGACCCAGCTCAATGGAAGGGACTATGGACTCCACATCCTTAACCCTCACAAGATGATACAAACACCCTCTAGAAATCAACTTATGGGCTTTAATGCATGAAATGAATCTACGGTTGACCATCACATCTTGACTTTCCCACTCAAGGATGGGTTCATTAGGGAATTCACTTGACCCTATGGGTTCTACAATCAATAGAAGCATAGAAGGCATGTAACCAATGCATCCCAAGAATGATATCAAAATCAACCATGTCTAATTCAATAAGATGACAAGGCAACAACTTATGGAAAATGTAAATAGGAAAATTCCTATAAACTTTCCTAGCAACAATAGAGGCACCAATTGGAGTAGACACTTCATATGACTCATGCAACAACTAGAGAACAACATGGAATGTTTTAGAAACAAAGGGGTAACAAAGAAAAGGGTGGAACCAGATCAATCGAAGCATATACATCAAAGTCAAAAATTCTCAACATACTGGTAACAACATCGGGGACCTCACCAACACCTTGTCTCCCATGTAGAGTATAAAACTAATTGTTCCTTGGGGAACCACCTTGAGGACAACCTCTACCCAAAGGGACCGTATTAGCACCTCGGACTTTGCCACAATTTCTTGGACAATCTACCTTCTTATGACCATGATCCCTATAACCAAGGTATGCATTAGAATCTTTCAAACATAGGCCTCTATGATTCCTTCCACAACTAGAACACCCATCAATAGGAGCCATACCACTAACACCTTGAAGCCTAGGGAAGTTATAGGAAAACTCCCTATTAGTAGCATGAGGAGACCCTTGGACTTGATCAAAACTCATACCCTTTTGGAATTTACCCTTAAATCGAGTCCTCTTGACCTTATGCCCCCTTCTCTTTCTTAACCTTTCCTTCTCCATTTTCTCAGTATAAGTCATCAAATGAGATAAGTTCATGTCCCTAATTAGCAAGGCAGACTGGCATTCTTCACTTACTAAGTCGGAGACCCCCATTATAAATTTATTCATCCTAGATCTAGGATCTGCTACCAAATGAGGGGCATAGTTTGAAAGTTCATTGAATTTGAGGGTATACTCCCTCAAATTCATAGCACCTTGTTTCAAGTTCATAAACTCTACCAACTTAGCCTGCCTAAGCTCAATAGGGAAAAATCGATTAAGGAAAGCCAATTTGAACTCCTCCCAAAACACCCCATAACTATTACCCTTCTCCCCTTTCCATTGATCATACATATTTGAGTTACCCCTTTGAGTTGGTACGCCACCAACTTTGCCTTTTCTTTTGGGCCAACACCCATGATATTTAAGATTTATTAAACCTTATCAATGAACTCTTATGGATCTTCATCCATTTTTGACCCATAAAATACCAAATGACTTTTCCTTATGAATTCTCCTACTGTAGCTCCTGAGGTAGTAAGATAAGGGGCTTGGGCCACTTGATTGACTTGATTGGCCACAACTTGGGCAAGTATAGTGAAAGCATCCTGGAGCTCACTATTAGTAGGTTCCTCCTCGGTAGTTTGGGCCCTTCTTCCTCAACTATTTGGCATGATCTAGCATAGAAAAGAACAATCATTATGGGATAAACTTACCACAACTCTATAGCACAACATAGAACATGAAGAACAGATACATTTCCTAAAATGTTTGATAGCCTGCTACTCATAGTTATAGCACGCTTCACAACCATAAAGAGGACCCTAATCAACGTAGTATGTTAGCCTCCAAGGATCTAACAACCTAGTACTCTAATACAAACTATTTTTCGTGACCCAACCATAGGGCCTAGATGTTACACAATGAATGGAAAACTCGAAAGGACACTAAAAAAGCCTCTTAACTTGTCATTACCCATCATTGGTGGCGAAAGCATACAAAAGACATTAAAGAGCACGAATAGGGGCAAAAGGGGCTAAGGGAAAAACTTCCACAATATCATAATAAAGAGACATGAGCCCAATCTCATATCATAGATACATAACTTTTCCAACAAACACCTCTAACACATATATAAGAGCGGGGACCAAGGCAAAGCGACCGGGATCACCTTTAGCGTCAAAATAGAACATAAAGAAGAATGTCTAAATACATAATTAGAGCAACATATACTAAGGTCGCCGAAGTGGAGGACTCAAAATATAGCTTGAGTAGTATCGAACTAGCCACATGGAGGAGGAGGATGATCAACTTGGACACCGATACCTACATAGTGACATCATATAGGCATAAAGTATGCTTTAGTACATTTGAATGTACTCAGTATGTAGGATGCAATGCAATAAGAATTAAGCATCATAATCAAAATGCATAATAATAGCCAATAGACATCATATAATAATATGACAAGTATGCTCAATGCTTAAGTAAAACATATTTGAATAACTCATGCTCATATAGGTTATCATACATGTAGAATAGATTGAGATAGATTTCTCCAAGTACAAACCCTTTGTTGGTTGATGATGATCTCACCCCATCATCAAGGCGGTGTGGTACAAACTCCTCACATGGTTAATGATAATCTCACCCTATCACCCTGGTGGCGAAGTACAACCCTCTCACATAGTTGATGAGTATAAACCCCTACCTTGGATGATGAGTATAAACCCCTACCTCAGTTGATGAGTATGAACCACTACCTTGGTTATCAAGGCACTAGACCCTTCATTAGTTATCAAGGTACTAACCCCCCGATAAGGTTATCCATGCTCTTAGTTAGTTCTCCCCCCGCCATAGTCTAATGTAACACTTTAAATAGAATATATATCATATATATAAGCTCATTTCATAATCACATTGTTAATTATATCATATCTCATGCTTTGGACCTTCAACTCCTCAAGAATCCACATTCGGACATTTTATCAAATACTTAGAGGATGTGTAATGCTAGTATAAAACCATGAATTATAGAGATGAAATCATGCAAGAAAATCAATTGCAAAACCATCAGTCAACACCTTGCAACACCCTCAAGCAATAAACATCAAAATGACTTCTCAAATCTTACAATAGATCAAATATTTATAGCTTTAAAGATGGCAAAACAGTCATAATTGTACATAGATTTAACATAGATTGCAGTGAATTTCATCATAAGCAAGACCTATTTGTATATCAGCTTTAAATCATGCAATTTAAGTAAAAGAAGGCTTGGGTATCATGGGTAAAAGTAATCCATGAAATAAACTCACATACCTTAGCTTAGAGATGAACTTAGTGAAGATTGGAGATGAAGACATGAAGCTTGAAGAAGAACCTTAAAGTAGAACCTTAGCTTGCGATATGGGTTTGGGACTTGAGTTTTGGGAGTGAAAATATTATTAAGTGTTTGAGTGAGTATTGGAAAATGTTTAGGATGATATGAGGGTGAAATTTGGTTAAGTATAGGTAAGAACACGTTTGGAAATACTTAGGCCCAAGTCTTAGAAAACTTTGATCGAACAAACAAAAGGGTCCCGAAAATGAATTGGGGCATGTTGCGAGGGCAATGCAAAAACCATACTAGATTTTGCGTTCTTGAAATTTCATAATTGCTAATATTTCTCTCATAAATTAGGGTTAGACCCTTTTTCACTTCAGTTGGACCCTCTGTACAAGAAGATGATCCCGGATTTTCGATATAGTAAATGGATATTGAGATATAAGGAATTTAAAATTTCAGGCATTCCGAGATATGTTTTCAGACACTCTTTGGGGTTTGTTTCATAAATCTGCCTTCTTCTTTAGTTTAAAACCCATGATACACTACTTTGTACATATCATCGATAATTCTTGAGATTCCTTATAAAATCAATCACCCTTATGGCTAGAGTAGGAGCATGGGGGATATGGGTCCCTTGGTTGATTAGAGTATTCATAGCTTGAGCTAGGATGGGAATAGAATCTTGGAACTCTTCATGAGCTGGTTGTTCTTCAGGTGTACGAGCTCTTCTTCCTCTTGGGATAGATATGATATAGTATAGCAAACAACATTCGTTAGCGAAAAGCCTTACCTTAACTCTATAACAAGACATAGATCAAGAAGAAGGAAAAACTTTCACAAAATGCCTCATAGCCTCATGCCTATAGTTGTGGTGCACTTCAAAACCATAACAAGACTCTAATCAATGCAGTGCGTTGGATGCCAAGCACTATTAACAACCTAGTGCTCTGATACTATATTTATCATGACCAAAGCCTAGGGCCTAGACGTGACATGGTGAATGGGAACTGGAAGGGACCCCAAACAAGCCTCTTAGCATATCATTTACACATCCTTAGTCAAAGAAGCAATTAAATAACAACAACATAGTAGAAATAAGGATAAAGAGACTAAGGGAAGTCTTTAATATCATAAATCATAAAAGAGTCAAAAATCAAGCATAATTACATCATTAGTTCCAACAACACCTCTAAGCAGAGACTTGATTGGGGGCCAAGACACTTACCAAGCTCACCCTCATAGTATAAAGAGTTCAACATTAAGAAATGACAAAGACAAGAATAGCATAGCTAACGTCCCTGAACTTTCAGGACTCACCAATAGCTTATCTTCAAGATAAACAACTAACTACGTAGAGGATGATCGTGAGGAGCTCTGTTTCCTACATGGTGAAATCATTTAGGTATAGAGTATGCATTAGTAAATTTGAATATACTAATTATTTAGGATACAATGCGACAAGAGATGGGCAACATAATCGAAATGCATATACCTAAGCAAGAGATAATATATTAGCAACATGACATGCATGATCAATTCTTATATAGAACATAATGCATGTGTAGGAGGAGATGATCATAATAGACCAAGCATATAATGCTTGGAATCCATGGCATATCACCCCCTTAGAAGGGAATTGAGGTATATACTCCTCAATTGGTAGATGGGCATGTCAACCTCCCCTCCCCTCCACATCATAGTGGATAATGTATATACCCCTCAACATGGTAGATGGGCATGTCATCCCCCATAAAAGTGGTCAAGATATATACTCCTCAACATGGTAGATGGATGTAGCACCCTTTATCATAGTGGTTAAGATATATACCTTATAAGTACTAGATTGACATAACACCCTCCATCATAGTGGTTGAGGCATAGCACCCCCTCAACAAGGTGTGGTCAACTTGCAATACTATAGATACTTTTCATGAAATCAATACATATACTATACATTACTTTTATCATTATAAAGTCACTTGACACATATGCTATGCAATAGATCATTAATAGCTAAAGAACTCTTAACCGAACATTTTATCAAACACTTGCTAATTAAAAATCATGCAATTCGAGAGTGAAAGCATGTGAGAAAACATAATGTAAATCATCCCACCAACACTTGATGATACCATTATGCAAGATACATTAAAACTCCTCATCAAATCTCATCATAGAACATAGTTTTATAACTTATAACATGCTTAAATAGTCCATATTTCATGAAACTCCAACATAGTTTATAATTTAATTTATAGTAAGAATACCCATAAGTAAATCAACTTGAAAACATGTAATTCACATAAAAACGAAGGTTAGGCACATGGTTGAAAGGAGCTAATGGTTGAAACCAACATACCTTAACTTTGAAGATTCCATTGATAAAGATTCAAATGAAAACTTAAAGCTTGAATGAATTCCTTAAGATCCAGAATGAGTTTGGGAAACTTGAATTTTAGTGAAATATTTGGCTAAATATTTTGAGAGTGTTTTGGGGAATGTCTTGAATGATATGAGGTTGGAAAATGACTAACTATAGGTATTTTTATTTATAGGAAGACTTAGGGCTAAGGTACCAAAGGCTTGGACCAAACTAAAAAAATCTGGCAACTAAAAAAAACTAGCAAAAAATTAGCCATGTCACGCTAGGGGCGTGGATTGATTCTATTTTTCGTGATTTTTTTAAAATAAAATTTTGATATGATTGGGATTAGACCCATCTCCTACTCAATTTTACCCCTGAATTATGAATATGAAGTCAAATTTTCGATATCACTCAAGGATTTTGAGATATATGAAAATTATGAATATAGACATTTTCGAGACACATTTTCGGGCACTTTCTAGGGCCTTTCATGGATTAACATCTTACACTCATAAAGTTTTCTTACAGTGATAGCTATCACTCAAGTATTGGTATGGCTCCCTTTGAAGCTTTTTAATGTAGGCATTGTAACTCCCCGATTAGGTTGTTTGAAGTTGGGAAAATGGCTTTTGTAGGTCCGTATTTGGTCATGGAAGACTTGTAGAAGGTGAGGTTGATTAGGGAGAGATTGAAAATAGCCCAAAGTAGACAAAAGTCCTATGCCTTTGTGACAAGAAGAGATCTTGAGTTTAAGGTTGGTGATTGGGTCTATTTGAAAGTCTCACCCATGAAGGGTGTGGTTCGCTTTTGCAAGAAAGGGAAGTTAAGCCCATGGTTTGTGGATCCTTATAAAGATTTGAGGTGAGTGGGTAAGGTTTCATATGAGTTGGATTGCCTATGGAGATGCACATAGTTCATCCGGTAGTGTGTTGGATGTTATGGGTGTTGTAGGAGATAGTTTGACTTATGCAGAGGTCCCGGTGATAGTTTTTGATAGGCAAGTAAAGAGGTTGAGGAACAAATATTTATCTTCCGTTAAGATCCTTTAGGGGAACAAACAATTTGTAAGTGCCACATCAGAAATCGAGGCAGGCATGATAAAGCAATACCCATATCTCACCCACTCTACTCAATCTGAAGGTACTAATTTAAGTCCCCTAGATAAATTTTTTCGAGTCTTAAGTTTCAGCCCTTTTTTCATTTTGCATGCATTCATGTTTATGTTGAAAAGTTTATGGTGATTTTGACATTCATGTTGATATTTTTTAAAAATGATGTTTAAATATATTTGTTATATTCATGTTAGGCTGAAATCTTCATGATTACTCTTCTTACACACGTTTCTTTGACATTTAGGGGCGAATGTTACCAAGGGGGAGATATTGAAATACCCAAAAATGTGCTTCAAAAATGCCCATAATTGCAATTTTCATATAACTCAAAATTCATTCGTGATATCAAAAATTCAACTTCATATTCTCAATCACGAGGTAAAAATTAAGTGGAAAAGGGGTATAACCTAGATTTTAGAGCACCCGTAGTGAAAAATAATTTTTACTAATTTTTGATTTTCAGTGGCAATTCACGCCATGGCCGCGACGAGCTAGGGGAACAGATTAGTGTTCGAATAAAGTTCGCATCTGGTCCGAATCTCACCAAGGGTGCGGACTAGTGTATTATTTTCCTTGATGTTTTATTTTATCCCAAGGGCCTTGGGGTTATAGCCCCATGCCCACTTATACATGAATACATATACTCTTAGTCATTTTTCAACTCTATATCACTCAAGACCCTCCCAAAACCTACCCAAGACTTAACCAAATATTTCATCCAAATTCAAGTGTCTCAACCTTAATTGCGGATCTCATGAACTCCATTCAAGCTTCAAGTCTCCTTCAAGTCTACATTAACGAATCCTCAAATTTAGGTATGTGGGTTTCATCCATTGGGACCTTTCACCGATATAGCCCAGTCTTCATATTTTATGAAAATTGCATAATTTCAAGATGTATTATTTATGGGTATTTATTATTATGAAATATGAGCATGATTTATGTTGTGGTTTTATAAAATATGGTTGATTATGCATGAATAACTATCTTAAGCTTATACTATGGATTGATCTTTGTCTATTGAGACTATACATGATTAAAGGTATGAAATCTATCAACTATTGTGAAGTTTTGATATGATTTACAAGTTATCCATGATGCTGGGTTGATTTACATGACTTTAAGATGCATTGAATTCACTATTTCATAATTTGTACCCTTGTATTTTGCATGATTGAAAATGTACTCATATGTGCCCAGCAAGTGTTTGAGGAAATGTCAAGTCAAGAATTCTCAAGTTATTTACATGTTTTACAAGTCAAGTGAGTTCATGATGAATATGGGATATCAAGTACGTTATGAATTCAATAAATTATCTATGATTATGCAAGTATGAAGTTAAGCCCTATTTCAAGACTTACATCTTGTGAGCCATACATGTTAAAGCAAGGGTTCATGTATGACTATCATCTGCTTTCATGTTTCAAGCTAGGGTCACCATAAAAGGTCAAATATATTTAAGAGCTACTCATGTCATATTTTCATGTTTCTTACAAGTTATATAAGTATGATTATTTCACGAAATCCGTGAGATTAGACTTAGCACCGATGGATTAGATGTCGGCATGGACAATCTTCAACGGTCTATACTCCTTTCCTCAAACTGTGTGACAACATTGGATTATGATTATTACCCTTGCTATACTAGTGGATCCATTTAGTGCATTGTATCATGAAATCCACGCCAAGACAGGATAGTTTCCTGTAAGGGAGGTTACTTCTCCGAAATGGGACGGGCTCCCCTAATGTGAAGTATGGTTTACTTTGGCAAGTATACCACCTCTTTACTGATGAGGGGTAATCTTCGAGATTCCAAGTTGTAGCTCACTTGGTCTTATTATTTATCGATTGAAGTCTCTTCCCATATATGTATCATGTTCTATGCAAGTTGAGTGAGTTACAAGTATATTGTACTTCAACCATTGATTATACATGCCATATTGATATTTTTCTTATCTATTGCCTATTACTATGTATTTTGACAATATTGGCTGATGCCTTGTTGCATTGCATCCTATGTATTTAGTAAATTCAAATGTACTAAGGCATACTTTATGGTTACATGACATCACCATATAGGGATCGGAGCTACTCTTGATAATCCTCTATGTACCTAGTGGGATACTTCAAAGACAAGCTTGGTAAGACCTCAAGTTTGAGGACACTACTACATTTCTGGCTATATTTAAGACTTCTTTGTGTTGAACATTTGACATTATGATAGTAAGTCTGGAAAGTGACTTGGCCCTCATTCAATTCCAAGTTAGAGGCGTATGTTGGATATTATAATGTTATTGTGTTATGAGCTTGATTCTTATGTTTTGTTTATATTCAACACTATCCTTAGTCCCACTTCCCATTTTATATATCTTTTATTGTTGTTTGTGTTACTTCCACGAGCAAGGATGTGTGATTGATATGCTAAGAAGCTTGTTTGGATCCATTTGGGTTCCCACTCGCCGTGTCACATCAAGACCCTAGGATTAGTTCGTGATAATAATTTCTTCATCTATCCATAGCATGAGTAGCTAAGTCCACAACTAAGGGTTGTGGGAACCATAAAGATCTAACAAAATAAACTCAAATAATTTACGATTCTTAGAATAGGTATTTGCATGTATTAATCAATTCTCTTTGTTTTGCATATTTTCTAGTAGTGGCCAACATTAGAACTTGCCTAGTGTTGACTTCCCGATCCAGCTAATAATGAATAGGAAAAGAGATTGATTTATAAGATTTGATGATATGTTCTCATCTAATCAACTAAACTAGGTCAAGGGAAGGTTGACTTGAACTATGGGCAATGGTTAGTATTGCATACTATGGAGATTGGCCAAGTCACATAGTGAAATTCGCCTCTAAGCTTTGACCAAAGGGTTTGGTGAACTTAAATTATGTCCTACATGCTATACTATAGTACCAAATTGGGATACCTGAGGATTTTAAGTTGGTGAATCATAGGGAAGGTAATACCCAAGTTTCTCTCCATTATTGATTGTCTCTTGTGATAGTGTAGTTAATTTTCTTGTTGAACTTTGCAACCCCCCTCCCCCAGAGAATTGACTTGTTGATTACTTGAATTGCGTATTGGTGAATTCGTTGTTAGTCTCTATATTTTTGGTGGGGTTCAACTCTAACCTTACTTAGGTTTTATATTTGATAATGACTTCTTTATCCTCCAAAAGAGAAGTGTAACTTGGGCGTGATCAAAGATTATGGCACCATTGCCGGGAATATGGCTAGACTTAATTAAATTCACTAATAATTATAATTCAAGTGTTAATTCTTAGTTCACTTGTATTTTACTTTTGTTTTTATATTTGTTTTATTTCTTTGCAGGGTATACTTATGGCACATGACCAACACTAAGAGTCAAGACAATCCCATAACTCTACTTGATCCAAAGATCTAAAGAATTACAAGAAGAATGGCCCAAGAAAATGCTAACATTGCGGTTAATGCAACTTTGAATCAGAGTGTTGATGATGATGATCGAAATTAAAGCCCACATCCTTTGGATAATATTCCACAGCCTTTGGATTTCAATGACAATGCTTACTAGTGGAATCAGTATAGGTTGAACCCTATGGCTATGGGTATGATGGGAGCTATTGTGTTGCTACCACTACCCCAGGACACAAAGTTCACAGTTTCTAGTGGGTTACTTCAAATGCTGCAAAATCGTGGCTTATTTGAAGGCCTACCATTAGAGGATCCACACTGCCACTTGCACAATGTTGCATTTGTTTGCAAGAATGTGATGGGAACACATAATCTATCTATGGATGTTGTCGGACTTTGTGTCTTCCCATTGTCTTTACAAGCAATGCTGCATTATGCCTATTTGAACTCCCGCAAAGTTCAATCACTAGTTGGGTAGATTATCAGAAGGTCTTTTTGGCGAGGTACTTCCCTAGATCGAAGAAGCTTAAGTTAAAATATCAGATCAATAACTTTGAGCAACTTCCTGGTGATTAATTAGCACTCTATAGGAGAGTTTACTAAGAGTTTGAGGAGAATTCCTAACCATAAGATACTTTATGATGCCTTGGTGGAGATCTTTTACCATGCCCTTGATGAGAATAGTCAAGCCTATGCTGACACCTTTATGGGGGGTATGCTTTTAGATCAACCATTTTCATGAATTGCCAAAGGTATGGAGCATGTGATCAAGATGAATCATGGATGGCGACATAGGGATAGAGATTCTATGAGGAGTATATATGCTATCAAGTTTAGTTCAGAGCAAGTCAAGATCAATGAGTAGATTATGCAACAACTTGCTGAACTTCTCACAAGCATGTATGTTGTGATCACGCAGAATCAGGGATGAGTGAATGCGGTAGTTCAAGAACCTCTACTTGCACCTATGTATAAGTAGTCTTATTTTTAGAAGGACGCTTACTTTGTGAATGATCAGATGGAGGGTTTCTGGACCAATGCCCAAGGGTCCAATTAGGACTATTTGCGCCTAGGTCAAGGAAACCAAGGTAAGAACTATGGTAGAGATAGAGCTTATAGAGACAACGAAGGTGGTAATTATGATAGAAATAGGCTTTTTGAAACAGATTAGGGTAGAAGATATGGTTTCAAAAATGGTCTATATTTGCCACCACATAAATAAGATGCCAGCACAAGTAATTCTAGAATAGAAGAGATGTTTGATCATTTGTTGAAGAAGCCTGAGACATAAGGACTCACAAACCTTGGGACCGATTTCCCTTTCTTGCCAAATTGGATCGCTCCCTTCATGGGTGAGACTTTCAAATAGGCCCAATCACTAACCTCGAACTCAACATCTTTTCTCCTTATATCGGAAAAGGACTTTTATCTACTTTGGGATATTTTCAATCTTTACCTTATCATACTCACCTTTTCTAAGGCCTCCATGACCAAATATGGACCTAGCAAATCCACCTCCCCCACTTCAAACCACCCAATTGGGGATCTATAATGCCTATCATATAAGGCTTCAAAAGGAGCCATACAATGCTTGAGTGGTAGTTATTGTTGTAACCAAATTCAATGAGTGGAAAAATTTTATCCCAACTACCCTTAATCTCTAAAACACATGCTTCAAGAATATCCTCAAGAGTTTGGATAGTCCTCTCAGCTTGACCATCCATTTACGGATGTAAAGCCGTGATAAGCTTGACCTTGGTACCAAGATCTCTTTGAAAGGACCTACAAGAGTGAGAAGTGAATTGAGCACCACGATCCGAATTGATGGACAAGCACACCCCATCCAATCTAACCAACTCATATATATACAACTTGGCATAATCTTCGACATCATAAGTAGTTTTGACTGGTAAGAACTGAACCGACTTGTCATTCTATCCACAATAACCCAAATAGAGTCAAATTGTTTCACAGTCTTAGACAACCCAACCACAAAATCTATGTTGATCTCCTCCTACTTCCAAGTATAAATCTCTATATCTTGGGCTAGACCACCCGACCTTTGATGTTCAGTTTTCACTTCTTGCCAATTGTGACATGCGGATATGAATTTGGCAATGTCTCTCTTCGTGCCACCCCACCAATATAGCTCCCTTAAGTCCCTATACATCTTTGTAGAACTGAGGTGAATGGAATAAGTTGAATTATGGGCCTCCTTGAAGATCAATTCTTCCAAATCATCCACATTTTGTACAGACAATCTACCTTTGTACCTAAGGTCACTATTTCCTCCTTGGGAGAAAACCTCCACTATACTATCTCTCACCAAGGCCTTCAACTCTTGAAAGGCGGGGTCAACATCTTATTTTGCCTTTACCTCCTCAATCAATGAAGACTTAGAAATATCAACAACTACTACACCACCATTATTAACTTCATCCAACCTAACCCTCAAACTTGCCAATCGGTAAACCTCTCTAGCCTTCTCTTTACGACCATCATCAACATGAGCTAGACTACCCACAACACCCTACTTAGAGCATTAGTCATAACATTAGCTTTGACGGGGAGATAATGCACACTCATATAATAATCTTCAAGGAGCTCTACCCACCTTTTTGTCTCAAGGTAACATCTTTTTGGGTGAACACATATTGGAGACTCTTGTGGTTGGTAAACACATCAACGTGAACCCCATACAAGTAGTGATCCCAAATTTTTAAAGAAAATACTACGACCACCAATTCAAGATCATGGATGGGATAATTCTTCTCATGCACCTTAAGTAGTCTAGAGGCATACACTATCACCTTACAACTTTGCCTCAAAACATACCCCAAATAAATTCTTGAGGCATCACAATATACAACAAATCCTTCCAACCCTTCTAGTAGTGATAAGATATGAGCGGAGACAAGCTTACCTTTCAATGTTTGGAAACTCTTCTCACATTTATTAGTCCACATTAATTTTGCCTTTTTTGTGTCAAATTAGTCATAAGAGAAGCAATAGAAGAGAAACCATTTACAAACCTCCGATAATAATCCGCTAAGTCCATGAAACTTCTAATGTCTGATGGAGTCAAAGGTCTAGGCCAATTTCTTTTCACCTTCGTCTTCTTATGATCCACCTTAAAATACCATCACCAGACACTATATGCCCTAGACAAGCAACCTCTTTGAACCAAAACTCACATTTGTCATATTTATCATACAACCTCTCCTCCCTCAAGATTTGCAACACCACCCTCAAGTGATTCACATGCTCCTTTTCACTTTGGGAATAAATCAAAATATCATCAATAAAAACTACAACAAACAAGTCAAGATAGGGTTTAAAGACCCCATTCATAAGATCCATAAATATAGTCAGTGCATTAGTCAACCCAAAGGACATAAGCACAAACTCAAAGTTCCCTTATCTAGTCCAGAAAGCCATTTTGGAAATGTCACACTCCCTCGCTTTCACTTAGCAATAGTCAGACTGAAGATCAAACTCAGAAAAGTGACTATCCCCTAGAAGTTGATCAAAAAGGTCATCAATCCTTGGTAGAGGGTACTTGTTCTTTATGGTGATTCTATTAAGTTGCTAGTAATCAATGAACATCTTGTTTTCTTCATAAACAACACTGGTGCACCCGAAGGTGACTTACTAGGCCTTAGAAAACCCTTCTCCAATAAATTCCTCAATTGCTCTTTGAACTCCGCCGAGGCCATACAGTAAGAGGGAATAGAAATAGGTTGAGTATCTGGAAGGATGTCCATACAAAAATCTATTTTCTTTTTAGGAGGAACACAGGGAAGCTTATTGGGAAAGACATCAAGAAACTCATTAGCCACCAGAACCGACTTAATAGGAAGGACTTTGGACACAACATCTCCAACCCTCATAAGATGATAGAGACAATCCTTAGAAATCAACTTTTGGGCTTTAAGGCAAGAACTGAATCTACACTTGACCACCATATCACAACTTTGTCACTTAAGGATGGGTTCATTAAGGAATTGGAATTTAACCTTACAGGTCCTACAATCAATAGAAGCATAATGTGCATGCAACTAATTTATCCCAAGAAAGACATCAAAATCCACCATATCTAATTTAATAAAATCACAAGGCAAGTATTTATGCAAGATGAATACACGAAAATTCCTATAGACTCTTTTAGCAACAATGGATTCACCAACAGGGGTAGACACTTATAAAGCTCACACAACAATTTGGGACTAACATAAAGCTTCTTAGCAACAAAAGGAGTAATTAAAAAGAGTGGCACCCGGGTCTATCAATGGATACATATCAAAATCAAAAATCTTTAACATACCGCTGACCACATTGGGCACCTCATCAACCCCTTGTCTCCCTTGAAGAGCATAGAATATATTTTGCCTTGGAGAACCCGCTTATTGGCCTCCTATTCCCTTTAGACCCATATTTCCACCTTAGCCTTGTGGGTGACCCTCTCTACCTTTGTTTTGAGTACAAAGACAATCAATCACCTTATGATCCACTTCACCTAATCCATGGCAAGCATTAGAGCTCTTCAAACATGGGCCATTATGGTTCCTACCACACCTTTGGCACATAAGGTTAGGCACCCCACCACCACCACCTTAGAATCTCAGATTGGCATTAGGAAACCTCCTATTAGGAGCATTGGAAGATCCTTGGCCTTGGAACTTGTGGCCTTAAAGAAATCGGACACCCTTGGAATTTTGGAATCCAACTTCAAAAGGAGCCCTCTTGGACTCATCACTAATTCTTTTTCTAAGTTTTTCCCTCTGTATTTGTTCAGCATATGTCATGGCATATAACCTATTAGAATGGCAGTATGATACTCCTTTTAACCAAGTAAGACACACCTGACATAAAGTCGTTCATCCTTGATCTCAGCTAGACGACCAATTATGGGGCATACTTGGAGAGTTGGTTGAACTTTAAGGCATAGTCCCTTCCATTTGTGGAACCATGCTTAAGGTTCATGAACTCTATCATTTTAGCCACCTTTCGTTTCATAGGAAAGAATTGATTGACGAATGCGGCTCTGAACTCCTCCCAAGGAATAGAATCATCATCTCTCCTCTCTGATTTCCATTGGGTAAACCAAGTTTTAGCCACCGCTTTGAGTTGGTAGGCTGCTAACTCCGCTTTCTCCTTCAAATTAGCCCCTATAATAGACAACACTTTACATACCTCATCAATGAACTCTTGGGGATCCTCATCCATCTTGGATCCATGGAACTATAATGGGTTCATTCTACTGAAATCCCTCATCCTAGAATCCGGAGTGGGAGGATAAGGGGGATTGGGCCCCTTGGTTGATTTGGCTAGTCATAGGATGGGCCAATATTACAATAGCATCTCAGAGCTCATCCTAGCCTACCCCTCCACCTTGAGGAGCTTAAGGAGCGAGAGGGATCGGTTGCTCCTTAGGTGTACGAACACTCCTTAGTATTCCTATTGGAATCAACATGATTTAGAACAGGAAAGAGCATTCATTAGTGGAAAAGACTTGCTCTCACATTTAAAGCAGGATATAGACCAAGAAAAAGTGAAACATCTACCAAACTACCTCATAGCCTCCCATTCATAGTTATGGAACACTTCACAACCATGAATAAGACTCTAATCGACATTGTGTGTTGGATTTTAAGGACCATTAACACCCTAGTGCTCTTATACCAAGTTTCTCATAATCCAAGCCTAGGGCCTAGATGTGACACGACAAATGGGGAACCCGAAGGAGCCCCAAATAAGCCTCTTAGCATACTAATCACACATCCTTGGTCACAAAAGCAAAATAGAAACAATAAAAGATATAAATCAGGGAAACATGACTAAGGAAAGGCTTTGGAAATCAGGAAACATTTCAAGGTCAAGCATGTGTCATAATTAAATGTGAATGTCTAACAACACCTCAAACATAGATCAGAGAGGGGGCCTAGGCACTCTCTAGGCTCACCCTCATAATAACAAGTTTTCAGCATGAATAAGTCTCAACATAGCAAGGGTAGTTAAAATAGCATCCTTGGACTTTAGGACTCTCCAAAGCTTAACTCCAAAGCACCGAAGTAGCCACGTGGAGGATGATTAAGAGGTGCTCCGGTCCCTACATGGTAACATCATGTAGGCATATAGTATGCGTCAGTATGTTTGGAGGTACAAAGTATGTAGGATATAATGCAACAAGACATAAGACAACATAGTAAAAATGCATAATCATATGCAATGGGTAGATATAATATCAATATGGCATGAATGATCAATGCTTGAAGTAAAATATGCTTGTAAATTATGTAGTTTGCAAAATATATATTATATGTGTGCGAAGAGACCATAATCAACATAGACTAAGTGAACTACAACTTGGAATCCAAGCCATGTTAGCCCTTGGAAGGTTATTAAGGTATCAACTGCTCAACAATGTGGTTGGGTATGTAACCCCCCAACAAGGTGACCGAGGTATCCACAACTCAGCATGGTGAGTGGGGATGTCACCCCCAATAAGGTGGTCGAGGTATCCACCCCTCAACATGGTGATTAGGCATGTCACACTCCAACAAGATGGATGAGGCATGTCATGCCCTCTACAAGGTGGTTGCATATGTCACCCTCCAACAAGGTGTGGTCTACTTGCAACACCATAGATACTTTTCATTAATTCAATACATACATGCAAGCCCTTAATAACCCTAAAGTCACTTTGACTTATAAACCATGTAATAGATCACCAATAAATTGAGAATCCTTGTCAAGACATTTTATCAAACACTTGTGGCTTCATAATGCTAGTTCAAAATCATGCAATTCAAGAGTGAAATAATATAAGATACCTCAATGTAAATAAACCCACCAATACATAGTAAAACCCTTATGTAGGATACCTTAAAATCCTTCATCAAAATTATAATAGATTATAGTTTCATAACTCAAAACATGCATAGTCTCAATAGACAAAAGCCATTCATAATATAAGCTTGAAATAGATAGACATGCATAATCAATCAATATTTCATAAAACCCCATCATAATTTATAATCAAAATCCATAATAAAAGATAATCATAGATGATATAACTTGAAAATAAGGAAGATTGGGCTCCATCGGTGAAAGGACCCAATAAATAAAACCCACATACCTCAAACTTGGGTTTTCATGATTTGAGCTTGAAGAGAACTTGGAGATTGAACAAAATCCTTGAGTTCCAAAGTTAGTCTTGAAATCCTTCAAATTTGAATGAGATATTTGGTTAAGTCTTGGAGAGGGTCTTGAGTGATATAGATTTGAAAAATGGCTAAGTATAGGTATTTTCATGCATAAGTGAAAATAGGGCTATGACCCCAATGCCCTTGGCTAATATAGAAAATCCAAGGAAAATAATACACTAGTCTGCGCTCTTGGCACAAGAAGGCAAGAAGCGAACTTCATTCCAATATTAATCGGCACCCGAGCTCGAATAGCCACTTGAAATCAAAAATTAGCTAAAATTATTTTTCACAGTGTGTCCTCTAAAATTCGAGTATGCCCATTTTCCACTCACTTTTGCCCCCTGATCCAGAATATGAAGTCAAATTTTCAATATCACGATCAAATTTTGAGATATATAAAAATTATGATTATGCACATTTTTGAAGCACATATTTTTGGGCATTTCAAAAATACCTAGACGTTGTTTAGGAGTTCGAGGGGAAGTATAAAGGTATTTAAAAGCCTTGGGTATAGGTAAAAATATCAAAAACAACTTAATAAAATGGACTTATGAATTTTATCCAGATACTACCACGGGTGGTTTCACAGGTCGTGAAGCTTCTCATGGTCCGTGAAAGCAGACTTTTCTAGCCCAAAAAGCTTCTATGAAAAATGACATAACTTCTTACTCTGAACTCAAAATTGTGTGAGACCAGATGTGTTGGAATGATAATTCAAAGAGCTTTAGTATGGTAGGTTGTAGGCCACCCAATTCATTTTGTGCTAATATATATGACCATTTAAGGTTGACCCTTCTATTGATTCTTGTGAAAAGCTTAGCCAATAGAATTTTGTTTGAGCTAGTCTTAATGAAGGAGACCCACGATGACCATAAAACACATAAATAAATCTTCAATTGAAGACTTAAAAGTGAATTTAGCTTGATCTTGAAGTTTTCATGGGAATCCTCTGATTAGAGCTTGAAAAGAGGATTCGAAAAGCTTTAGAGCGGGTGAATGAGAAGCTAAGTATTAGAATAAGAATGAATAGTAATGAAAGGGTATAAGATATTTAGGGGGGGTTTAGGATAGTTTAGAAATTCATAAATGACCTTTAGGAATAACCAAAATTACAAGAAAGTCATTAACAAAATGTGTGTTAGAAACTTGCTAGTGGTCCACTACAAGGGTCACATGATATGTACAAAGGCACATGGACTGTATTCCCTTCTATGAAGCCATAATTTGGAAAATTCTCATTGATGAAGTTCCGAGATAACGATTTCATACGTATAAAATTTTCACACCAATGCTTATATGTAGGCCCATACAGATCGTTAAGGGGTAAACTGTCCGTGAAGGGTTTATATATGACAATCCTTAGACAAAACATGGTTTTCAAGGCCATGGTTACATCACACAAACAACCACATAGTCCAAAAAGTGTCACACGAACAATGTAGGGTTCATGTGGTTTGAACCTTAGTCTTGAACTCCAAAATTAAGCCCAATACTCTACACATAAGGCCAAGGGTCACCTTAAGGCTCTTATACATAGCCCATGGTGAGTCTCACAGCTCGTAGAAGTGTCTATAAGATGTCACCTTTGTCAAAAACCTTCCGGAGCAAAATTTCAAGCACCGTTAAGGTCATATAAACTTCAAGTCCTAACACTTATTTTTTTAACCCCTAGAACCTATAATTATTTCATACAATGAAATATTTCATTTATTGAACCACCATTCCCTATGGGATTAGGACCTAATACATTATTTGGTTATTATGTTGATGATGACTCCCCTTGCTTCCTTTGAGTATCCGAGTTGAGCGACATAAAAATGGTGATGTTTTTCGGGAATGGTGCTAGTTCTTGACCAAAGTGGTTGTTAAACTTTTCTTTTCTAATTAATGTTTTTATATTTCTTTCTCTTTTTCTTTGTTGCTGAAAAATAGGTGTCAATATAGAGCATGCTAGAAGTGCTAAGGAAGACTAATTGAAAGAAGTAAATTATTTGTGTAAAGTAGATTAGGATCAAATAAGGAGTGCAGGTGCAATCCTATTGCCCTAATTAGCTGAAGATGCAGAGTTCTATGTCAAGAATACTATGATAAAAATGCTTCAACTAAGAGGGTTATCCAGAGACCAAACCTAAGAAGATTATCATTAACATCTACAAAACTTCATTTAGTTTCAAGGGCATCACATAAAAGGACATTCAACTGCATCTCTTCCCATTATCCATAATAGTGGAGGTAGTGAGATGGCTGACTGAGTTCCCTTTTACATCAATAACATCATGGAAAAAGCTATAAAATGAATATCTTAAAGGGTTTTTTCTTCATTCGAAGATGATTAAGTATGTTGGAGTGTTGAAAATTTCAAATGAATAGAAAATGAACTATTGCATGAGTCATGGCTTAGGTTTTGTAAAGTTCTCTTTCAAATTTTAAACCATGGAATTACTGATCATTTGTTGGGGCAGCACTTTTATATGAGCCTAAGTGTTGTAAACTGGTGTGCAGTCGATAAATTGGTAAGAGGAGGAATAATGAAGCACACATGTGCTTGTGAATTGCTACATGAGATGAATAAAATAAATAGGGCTTGGTACACCAGGAGGGTTATGTGTTTTCAACAAAAAGGGAGCAATCTAGGGGTAGCAAACAAAGGAGAAAGAGAATGATGCAAATATTGCAAAAATGAGCGTACAATTGAGTCTCTTGGCCAAACATATATCAAGTGGTGATGCAAAGTACGAGAGTGTTATTGGCGCTATAGGGAATATACCTCTTGAATTTGATTTGAATGATGATGCTCATAATGAAGAGGTGTATCTCATTGGGAGCTGGGTGTTGGGTTTACGATTGGATCATCAGAGGTCACCCGATAATCAAGGTCAGAACTTCAGAGATTGGAAAGGTGAATGTCGAGTAACTCAGGTAGGAATTCTACTTTAGCATGGGGAGAGACAGAATGAGTTTCTTGTGAAACCAGTCAGGGCCTTAATGGAGGCAATATTTTCAAGAATCTTACATAAGGTTGAAGCCTCAAATAGTGTGCTCCAAGAGATAAGATCAGGCTTTATCTACTTAAGCCAAACAATGTCGTCTCACTCAACGTTAATCTAGTGTGTGAAGACACGATGAAAAACCCTTTCAACTTAGTTCGACAAATAAATGGAAAGTAGGAAGCAACTGTGTATGGTAATCACTAAACCAAATAGTTAGGGCATTGACAATGATATACAAAACAAGATCCCTTTATTTGGGGGCGAGTAAGGATCAAAGAAAAGAAGATGTTGGGGTAGAAATTGAAGATGGCATTTGTTTTGGTATTGGGGGGAATGAGTAAGAAGTTGAAGTTGAGGGTAAGTCCACTGGATTCAGTGGGGAGTCACCTCACAATATTCACAAAATTGTTCCACCATACCCCTAAAAGTTGAAAAAAAGATGATCTAAAATTTCAGAAGTGCATCTCCATCTAAATCCCTTGCCATCAGTATGCCGCTAATGGAAGCACTTACCGAGATGCCAGCTAAGTTCATGAAAGAGGTGATAGCCAAAATGAGAACCTTAGAATGCAAAGTGATTGAGGTTTCACACAGCTACAGTGCTATATTAATAAGGAATGAAGCAATAAAAAGATATGATCTGGGTGAAATCACCATCTCGTGCACCATCAAAATTTGTGAATTTGTGCAAGCACTATGTGATTTAGGGGCCAATATCAACATGATTGTCCTTATTGTATGTAACCAATTGGGAGTGGTAAATTTAGTACCAATATCAATGAAATTACTGATGGAAGATCGGTAAGTTAGACTATTGATTGGAATTTTATACGATGTCTTAGTCAAGGTGGACATATTTATTTTTCCTACTAATTTTGGGGTGTTAGATTTTGTTGGGAATAGAGAAGTGTCATAATTCTTGGTAGACCATTCTTGGCTACCGAGAGAGCTTTGGTAGATATTGAAAAACTGACCTAAAATTTCGAGTAAATGATGAAGAAGTGAGTTTTAACATTGATGAGGCAATAAGAAGGCATTATGTATTTCAAGTGAACATTGTTATTGATGAGGTCATGGAATGTATTAGTGAATTAGCTTATTCGAATAACAAATCATTAGCTAAGTTCTTGCAAAACTATGATGAAGTTGATATTGACAACTATAAAGGAACTGTGGCAGTCTTATTGGGATTGGTGGTTAGCCTAAAAATCAAATCAAGCTAGACATAGATTTAAAAAATAGAGAGACTCAGCCAGTTAAACCACCTGTTGAAGTTCCACCTAACCTCGAGTTGAAAGCACTGCCAAGTCATCTCAAGTATGCTTTCTTGGTCAAGTATGCTTTCTTGGGCAAGGGAAGCACCTTCCCTATTATAGTGGCTACCAAATTAGGTGAAAAATAAACTATGATTCTTGTGAATGTGTTGAAGAGACATGTCATAGCCATTGGATGGACTTTCATACATATCGTGGGCATTCCCTCGAGAATTGCTCACATAAAATCTAGTTGGTAGAAGGCTGCAAATCAAGTGTTGAACACCAATGGTGACTGAATTCTCCAATGAAGTAGGTGGTAAAGAAAGAAATAATAAAATGGTTAGATGTAGGTGTGATATACCTAATTGCAGATAGAAAATAGGTATTTCTAGTTCAATGGGTGCCTAAAAAGGGGGGCATAACTGTGGTACTGAATGAAAATCATTAGCTTAGTTCAACAAAACAAGTCACAAGTTGGGTATTTGCATAGTCTATAGAAAGTTCAACGCCTCCATAGATAAAGACCATTTCCCATTGTCTTTCATGGATCAAATGTTGGATAGGTTAGCCGCAGGTGATGGTACTGGTTCCTCGATAGATACTCTGAATACAATCAGATATCTATTGCTCCAAAAGAATAGGATAAACCCATGTTCACTTATCATTATGGTACTTTTTCGTTCAAAAGGATGCCCTTTGGATTGTGTAATGCACTGGCAACTTTTCAAAGTTGCATGTTATTGATTTTCTTTGACATGGTAGAGGATTCCATGTAATTCTTCATGGATGACTTTTTAGTGGTAGGAGACACTTTTGAGCATTTTTTGGGACATCCAGATAAAGTGTTGTAGGGATTTGTTGAATACAATTTAGCGCTCAATGTGAGAAGTGCCATTTTATGGTAAAAGAGGAAATTGTGTTGGGCCATAGGATTTCAGGGAATGTCTTGCAAGTGGATCAGGCAAAGATAGAGATAACTGAAAGCCTTATACCACCTATATTAGTATAAGAGTTGAGACTTTTTCTGGGGCACGTCGGTCTATAAGTGATTTATACAAGATTCTACTAAAGTTTCTATGCCAATGTGTAAGTTGTTGGAGAAAGACCATGTACGTTGATGCATTGTACATAAAATCATTTGAGATTCTCAATTAGAGGTTGATAAAACCCCCATTATAATCTCACAAGATTGGTATAAGCCATTCAATGTGATGTTTGATGCTAGTAGTGTAGTTTTAGGAGCTACACTAGGACAAAGAGATGGAAAACTTTTCCATCTGATCTGTTAAACTAGTAAAATATTGAATACAACTTTATAAAAATTATAAAGTGACTGAACAAGAGCTCTTGGTGGTAGTATACATGTTTGAGAAGTTCTATACATATCTTCTAGGTATAAGGGTAGTTGTTCATATTAGCCACCCAACACTTCTCTATCTCATAGCAAAAAAGGATGTCAAACCACGACTTATCTGATGGGTGCTACTGTTACAGGAATTTGATCTCAAGGTAGGAGATAGAGAGGGCTGTGAGAATTAGATGACAGATCATCTATCTCATCTTAAGCCACAAAGTCCAAGAGTTGAAGAGGATGACATATCAGATAAATCTCTTGACAAAGCAGTGATGAGAGTGGCAACAGTTGAGACACCTTAGTATGCTGCCCTATCAAACTATTTGGTTAGTGGAATTGTAGCATAGTTTCCTAACCCTTATCAAAAGAGAAAGTTCTTATATGATATGAAGAAATAATATTGGGACAAGGCTTATCTCTTTGGGGAATGCACATATAGTATGATTCATAGGTGTGTACTAGAGTCTAGAATGGAGGCCATTTGAGAGATTGTCATTCATCATCAGTTAAAAGACATCATAGGCGAATCAAGATTTCTTCAAAAGTGCTTCAAAGTGGTTATTACTATCCTACACTCTATATAGACAATCATGAATTCACCCAAGCATGTCTAAGGTGACAACTTCAGGGGAACATCCAGAAGGCATTCCATTAACCCCAATCCTAGAATTTGAAGTGTTTGATGTGTGAAGGTTGGACTTAGGTCCATTTACAACTTCATATAGAAATAAATACACCATGTTGTCTATTAATATGTCTCAAAATAGATCAAAGCAGTTCCATTGTCGTCCAATGATGGAAATGGAGTGGCATAGTTCTTAAAGAATAATATATCCACAAGATTTGACACTCCTCGAACTATCATAACATATTATGGAACACATTTTTGCAACATGATGTTTGGCTCATTTACGAGAAATTATGGTGTCAAGGTGACAACCCTGTACCATCCTTAAGTAAATGGGCAAGTAAAGGTATCCAACAGGGAGATAAAAATGATTCTTGCAAAGACAGAGAATAACAGTCAAAGCAATTGGGGAACCAAGCTTGATGATGCATTATAGGCCTATCATCTAGCCTACAAGGCTACATTTAGAATGTCTTCATATCAGATTGTATTCGGCAAGGCTTTTCTTGTTGCTTATTGAATTAGAACATCAAGCCTTATGGGCTCTAAAGAAGCTCAACTTCAATGCTGATGAAGCTCTAGAGGCTCAACTTACTCAACTCCATTTGCTAAATGAATTCAAGTTAAAGGCTTATAAAAGCGCAACACTGTATAAAAATAAAATGAAAAATGGCACGACTTAAAGATCATTAAGAGAGAATTTACTGAGGGGGATCCAGTGATATTATACAATTCTACAATGCAATATTCCATACAAAGGTTAAATCAAAGTGGTCTAGACCTTTTAAGGTTATAGAGGTGCTTATAAATACGATGATAGAAGTTAAGAATTGAAAAGAAGAAAAGTCAAGAGTGAACGGTCAGAGGTAAAAAAATACTATGCCAAACCAGTAGATGTGAAACAACCCTAAAAAGTGCCCAAAAATGTACCTCAAAAATGCCTATAATCATAATTTCTATGCGATATAGAAAATTCGACTTCATATTCTTGATCAATGGGCAAAATTGATCAATAAATTGGTCTAACC
>JAOTQJ010005235.1:67266-111925 GCA_025642045.1 Solanum sejunctum
AATTTCTATGCGATATAGAAAATTCGACTTCATATTCTTGATCAATGGGCAAAATTGATCAATAAATTGGTCTAACCCCAATTTTAGAGCAACCGTGTCAAAATTCAAAATTCCAAAGTGGTTGATTTCTAATGAGGAAATGCGCCCAAGGCACGACGTGCCAGGGGCACGTCTCTATATATTTTTGTTGCCAATTTACTTGTTCTAGTCGAAGGCCTTTGGGTCTTGGGACTAAGCCTTCCTATGAATAAAAGCACCTATACCTAGTCATTTTCAATCCCATATCATTCAAGACATTCCCCAAAATCCTCACAAACACTTACCCAAATATTTCATCCTAATTCAAGTGTCCCAAACTCATGTTGGATCTCAAAAAATTCATTCAACCTTCAAGCACTCATTCAAATCTAAGTTAAGCTTATTCATGTTGTTAAAGACTATCGTGGGTCCCCTACATCAAGCAAAGTTCAAAGAAATTTCTGTTGGCTAAGTTTTGCACAAGTATTGGAAGTAGGGTCAATTGTAAAGGGGCACTATCTCTTAGCACACAAAGAACTGGTATTCCATGACCTACCAAATTAAATCTCTTTAAATTATCTTTCCAACGCACTTGGTTTCACCTTATTTAGAGTTTGGATGAAGAAATTATGCCCGTTTTCGTAGAACTTGACTATACAGGGGTATATATGGATTTTTGCCAAATTCTGTCTCTTTAATGGTATTTCATAAATTTAGTTATTTCTATTGGTCTTTTGGGGAATGCTATGCTATCTTAATAGTTCCTAAAGACCTAAACCCCATTTCTAAAGATAAAATTCACATGTAATATGTTTCATACATAAGAATGCGTACTTCAAGTATAATTCATGCATGCCATATTGTTATATGATCATCTATTGCTTAATAATACATTTTGATTATGTTGCCTTTCTTTTGTTGTATTGCATCCTACATACTTAGTATATTCAAAAGTACTAATACATACTCTATGGCTACATGATATCACCATGCAGGAACTAGAGCTCCTATTGATTCTCCTCCACGTGGCTAGATGGATTGTTCAAGTTAGCTTTTGGTGAGTCCTTATGTCTAGGGATGATGTTTATCCTCTTTCATGCTTATGTTTAGAGTACATCTTATGTATTTGGATTACCTATTATCATTATTAAGAGGGTGAACCTAGTTGCTTGTCTTGGCCCCCTTTAAGTTCTATGTTTAGATGTGTTGTTGGATAAGTATGTAACGATGCTATGAGATTTGACTCCCTTTGACTTTTTGATATTTTATACTATGAATGATATCTCTTAGCCCTGTGTTCCCTTTTTATTATCTCTTATTGTTGTCTTATTTCTTCCGTCACCAACGATATGTAATTATATGTTAAGAGCCTTTATTGGGGTCCCTTCGGGTTCCCCATTCGCTGTGTCATGTCTTGGCCCTAGGCTTGGGTTGTGACAAGATATCTAGGTGGTTAGTGTCATATATGGGAATGATGTTTGATCCTTTAATGGACCTTATCGTGCCATGATGTAAAATCAATCGCTTCTTGGGAGGCAACCCAAGTGATTAATGGGATTACTATAACGGGTGCTCATGGTTATAGGTATAGCAGTCAAGAGTTGAGATAATGAGAAGAAGGGCGATGGAATGAGAATAACCGGTGAATCGCTGACTAGACTTGGTAAGCTCAATTTTCACCACCCTTTGTCTTATTTAGTGATACTCGGGTTGCTATCAAATTTGGCATTCCCATGTACAAATCGACGTATCACCAAACAGAAAAGGCAATAACCTGTTTACCCATCTTTTGGTTCTGTAAAAGGTTCCCTGAGTGGCTATCAATTTAGGTGACCTCTATTTGAATTTGGTGTACCACAAAATTTAGATAGCAATGCTTACTTAGACTGCACTCTATGTTTGCCTAAAAAGTCCTTAGGATGCTATAGAATTTGGCGGTCGCTTTGCAAGTCGGTGTTACACCAAGTGGAAATGACAATCACTACATTGACCACCCTTCGAGAGAAAATGCTGAAAGTGAGGCACTGCATAATTAGGTGATCAGAGGGTTACTCTGTGGATCGTTGAGCCTGCATTGCTATCATAGTTTTGTCGGTCCTTGATCTTTCAAGGGCATCCTAAATGAGGTAAGTAAAGGGCGACCTTGGGCACAATTGACATGTTATCAAATGTACTCTGCAATAATAAATAGTGATACAGAAATTGAAGCATCACAACCTTCTTATTTTAATGCTCATTAAAGTGATCTTTCTATCCATTTTCCCTACTCATATTCTTCTTTTGTACTATCCACACTCCCGCCATATAGATTTCTTTTTGCATCTTTTTTTTAATCTTCTCTAGTTTTGATGCATGATTTTTCAACAATATATCTGCCACTTTTGCTTTTTGCACATGGCACCTTAGGTATGTAATTTTATTCAAATTTGGGTTGGATTCTATTACAAAGTTAGATTCTATGGATACCTTGTGTTTTTAATTGTTTTAATTTGCTTTGAGAAATTTCGAGCACATTCAGTCTTTACAGTTGTTAGTACTAAGAAAAGAATGAAGGAATGATTACGTGAGCTCGTAAGTGTTTTTAAATGGTTATTCTCTTAAATAGAAAAATATTATAGTTGCTAGTTGGAATAGCTTGTTTTGTACATTTTTGGGTGAAATTCGAGTAACCCACAGTGGTGGTTATGCTTTGACTTACCCAATGATGGATTGGGTGACTACATTCTTAACAGTAAGTCATCGCTGAAGCAAAATCATGCCTACGAACTAATTGATATCTTCAAATGAGACTAGTATTAGGGGATTTGTTTTGATCTGTTGTTTGAATCTAGATAATACCTAAGGAAGTTGGGCTTTCTAGGTTGTCGCTCTGAGTTCGAGATGGTCAACTCAATCACCAAAGATAAGTAGATGGTACACTGACCTGACCATTTAATCACTTTTCATTGCTTACCCTTGGGTGTTATTTCTATCAAATTTGGTAGTGAGTGAAACAGCCCAAACAAGTGCCCAAAAGTGTACCTTAAAAGTGCCTGAAATCGTAATTTTCTTATATCTCAAAATCTATGTGTGATATCAAAAATATGACTTCATATTCTTGATCGGGGGTCAAATTAAATGAAAAATGGGTCTAAAACTGATTTTAGAGAAAACGAATCGTAACTTCATTTTTCCAAAATTTTGATTTCTAAAATTAATTTGCGATGGTGCCGTAACGCACAGCCATCGCAGACCTGTGTAAATTTTGCCTCCATGATAGGTCCACATCGTGGATAAGATGCAGACCTCTGTATTTTGTTACCAGTTATTTTTATCTCAGTCCAAGGCTTTTAGGTCTTGGGCCTAAGCTCTCCCATGCGTGAATTAGCCATATTTTACCTTTATGTCATCCAAAACATTCACCAATACTCACTCAAACACTTGGAGAAATATTCCACCCCAAATTTGAAGTCCCAAAACTCATCTAAATCTTAAGAGTTTTACTCAAGCTTCAAGTCTCAATTTCAAATCTTCTCCAAGAATTCTCTAAAGCTAAGGTATGTGGGTTTCAACCATTGGGTCCTTTCACCCCTGGTCCCCAAGCTTCTTTTTTACCTAAATTGAATGATATAAAGTTAATTTACACATAGGTCTTACTTATTATGAATTTCACTGCATACTATATTGGGGTTTCATGAAATTGTGATTGTTTCAGCATGTTCTGAGCTATGAATCTAAGATCTATTATGAGATTTGATGAAGGTTTTTGAGGAATATTGTTTGATGGTATTATGAAGTATCTATTGATGGTTTTTACACTGAATTTTCTAGTATGATTCCAATCTTAAATTACATGGTTTTGCACTAGCACTACCACCTGCCAAGTGCTTTTTAAAAATGTCCGATTATGATGTCTTGAGGAATTGAAGACCCAATGCATGTCTTATGAGTTTAATGACTATATGATGATGAAAGAAATGTACATATATGATATTATCTCTATAGTGTTAGGAACTGACCAAGCCTCACTCGAGGGTCTTAGGCCTGAGTAACCATGTTGAGGGATTTGTACCTCGATTATCTCGCTTGAAAGATTATAGGCCTATGCAACCAGATCGAGGGGTTTGTACCTTGATAACTATATTGAGGGGTTTGTACCATGGTAACCGTGTTAAGAGGTTTGTAGCTCATCAACTATATTGAGGGGTTTGTACCTCAGTCGCCTCTCTAAGGAGGAGGTAGACCTTGGATATTCACTATGTATAATCTCTCCTTACACATGTATAATGTACTAAGTAAACATGTTTTACTTCAAGCATCTTCCATGCATGCCATATTGTATATGCTACTCATTGCCAATACTTATGCATCTCAATTATGTTGCTTATATCTTGTTGCATTGCATCCTACATAGTACATTCAAATGTACTAACGTACACTCTATGCGTACATGATGTGACAATGTAGAAATCGGTGCCCCACTTGAGCATCTTCCTCTATATGGCTAGTACAAATTCTCTCAAGCTAGTTGGTGAGTCCTCTATTCTGGGGACAATGTCTATAATGTCATACCATGTACTAAGACTATCTTGCTTTTATGTATGTGTTGACTTGATGGTGATCCCCGTTGCTTGTCTTGGCCCCCGCTCTTATCTATGTAGTAGAGGTATTGTTGGACATGTTATGTATTGAGCCTTGAATCTCTTATTTTGATGCTTATATTATAAAAGTATCCTTTTAGTCCTTTCTTCCCTTATTTCTACTCTTATTATGTTATTTAATTGCTTTCGCGACCAATGATGTGTAATGATATGTTAAAAGGCTTGTTTGGTGTCCCTTCGGGTTCACCATTCGCCGTGTCATGTCTAGGCTCTAGACTTGGGTCGTAAAAAACTTGGTATTTGAGCATTAGGTTGTTAATGGTCCTCAGCGTCCAACAAACCACGTTGATCAAGGTCCTGTCCATGGTTGTGTTGTGCACCACAACTATGAACAAGAGGCTATGAGGCATTTTAGGAAATACTTCCCTTCTTCATATTCTAAGTCGTGCTATAGAGTTAAAATAAGTTTCCCCTCCCCCCTCCCCCTCCCCTTAAATTATTCTTTGCTATGGAAGATCATGCCTAACACAAGTGGAAGGAGAGACCGCACTACCAAGGAACAATCGGCTCATGGTGAGCTCTAGAATGCTCTCACTATGCTAGCACAAGTTGTGGCTAATCAAGTTAACCAAAGGTCCCAAGCCCTCCTACCTCAGGATCTCGAGTGAGAGACTTAATGAGGATGAATCCACTAGAATTCTATGGTTCTAATGCAGAATCCTCAAGAGTTCAGTGATGAGGTCCACAATTTATTGGCTATCATGGGTGTTAGATCAGAAAAGAAAGTGGAGTTTACTGCCTACCAAGTCAAAGGGGTAGCACAAATATGGTCTAATCATCGGAAGGAGGAGACGGGAATCAATAATGTAGTGCTTTGGCAGGAATTCAAGGCAACTTTTCTTAATCGATTCTTCCCTCTTGAGATTAGGGAGGCTAATATGGTAGAGATTATGAATTTGAGACAAGGGTCTATGAGTGTAAGGGAGTATGCCCTCATGTTTAATCAACTCTCTAAATATGCTCCCTACTTCATTGCCGACACAAGGTCTAGAATGAACAAGTTCATGATAGGTGTATCTGATTTGGTGAGTGAGGAATGTTGGTCCACTATATTGATTAGTGACATTGATTTGTCCCGTTTGATGACTTATGCCGACACATGAAGGAGGAAAAATTGAGGAAGAAGAGGATTAATGAGGCCAAGAAGGCCCATTTTGAGGGAAAATCCCAAAGTTGAAAGGGTAGTTGATCTAATCAAGGCCAAGTATGTTCTCATGCATTTAATAAGAGGGTTGCCAATGAATTTCAAAGGGCCCATGGTATTGGGGGTATGGTTTCTAATGGTAAGTGTCTAAAATTTGGTAAAGGTCATAGTGGCCTATGTTTAAGGGATACTAATGCTTGTTATGGTTCTGAGAAAGTTGGGCATATAGTGATGGATTGCCCTCGAAATCGCAACAAGGGTAAGGAGATTCATCCACATGGTACTAATGAAGTTCCTTTGGGGAAAGGTGACTGAAAAGATGGTTCCCCAAAGCACAATCAGTTCTATTCACTCCAAGGGAGGTAAGGGGCTAAGGTTGTTCCCAATATCATCACCGATATGTTAAAAGTCTTTGATTTAGATGTATATGCAGTGATTGTTTTGGGTGCTACTCTTTCTTTTATTACCCTCTTTGTTGTCAAAAAGTTTCATGTTGAGCCCGAATTGTTGTGTGAGTCTTATGAGGTTTCAACTCCTATTGGTACATCTATTGTTACTAAAAAGGTGTATAGAAACTGTCACGTTTGCATTATGCATAAGATATTGCCTTGTGATCTTGTTGAGTTTGGAAATGCAGGATTTTGATGTCATTGTCACGACCCAATGCTAAGGCTTAGACATGACATGGTGAATGGGGAACCTGAAGGAACCAAAATCAAGCCTCTCAAATTATCATTGCACATCATTGGTCGCGAAAGCATGTAAAAGATATAAAACAAGCATAAGGGGTAGAGGGTATAATAGATAGCTTGCAAAACAAGATCAATAAGGGCCAAGAAGTCATAGATTATAATATAGATTCACAACTTGTCCAACAAATACCTCTAGATACATAAATAGAGTGGGGGCCAAGACAAAGTAACTAGGCTCACCCTCATCGTCAAAATAGAACATAAGAAAGACTCAATACATAGACAATACCAGCATGGACTAAGGTCCCAGGAGTGGAGGACTCACCAAATAGCTTTGAGTAGGACCAATCTAGCCTCGTGGAGGAGGAGGATAATAAACTTTAGCACCTGTTCCTCTATGGTGATATCATGTAGGCAAGAGTATGTGTTAGTATGTCTAAATGTATTAAATATGTGAGAAGAAATGCAATAATAGATAGGCATCATAATCAAAATGCATGCAACAGACAATAGGCATAGTATAGCAAAATGGTATGTATGTTCAATGCATAGGTAAAACATTCTTAAAAAAATCATACTCATATAGAATATCATATGTGTAGAATAAACCAAGCTAGATTTCCAACCTTGGTTGGTTGATGATGGTCACACCCCATATCCTAGGTGGTGTGGTACAAACCCCTCACATGGTTGATGATGGTCACACACCATCATCCTAGTTGGTGAAGTATAAACCCCTCACATGGTTGATGATGGTCACACCCCAATCATCCTAGGTGGCAAAGTACAAAACCCTCACATGGTTGATGATGGTCACACCCCAATTATCCTAGGTGGCGAAGTACAAACCCCTCACATAGTTGATGAGTACAAACCCCCACCTTGGTTGAGTATGATATAATGTAATACTTTATATAGAATTCAGCATGTTCATAAGCTCATTTCATCATCATATAGTCAATTATATCATATCTCATGCTTTGGACCTTCATTTCCACAGGAAATCCTAGCCGGGCATTTTGTCAAACACTTGGGGGATGTGTAATTGGGGGTAGAATACCATGCAATTTAGAGATGAAATCATGCAAGAAAATCTATATTAAAACCATCAATCAACACCTTGCAATAACCCTAAGACATTCACATCAAAATCCCTCATCAAATCCAACATTAGGTCTAAGATTTGGAGCTCAAAACATGCTAAAACAACCATGCTTTCATGAACTAAAATCACTATATAGTAAATTTTTCAATATGTAAGACTGACATGTAAAATCAACTTTAAATCATGCAATATTAGTAAAAGGAGGCTTAGGTACCATGGGTGAAAGGACCCAATGTTTCAACACCACATACCTTAGCTTTGGAGAAGTTCTTGGTAAAGTTTGAAAATAGAGGCTTGAAGTTTGAAGAAAACTCCTTAGTTCCAGATGTGGCTTTTGAGTCTTGAATTTTGGAGTGAAAATATGGCTAAGTGTCTTGGCAAGTATTACAAAATATTTAGGATGACATAAGGGTGAATAAGTATAGACAAAAACACATTTGGAAAGCTTAGGCTCAACACTTGAAATGTTTTGGATCACACAGGAAAACACTTCCAAGCAAAATACAACTCTCCGCATAGTGGAGAGGATGCAAAGAAGGAATTGCACTAAAGCGCACCCTTGGCGCGCAGCGGAGGGAACGCGTAATCCTCACTAGAATTTGTCACTTAAAAATTTATAATTGCTAATCCTTTGCTTAAATCGAGGTTTGATCCTTTTTTATCTAATTTTGGCTCCCTGATCACAAATAAGAAGTTGGATTTTCGAAATAACGAATGAATTTTGAGATATACAGAAATTAAATTCCGGGGCAATCCGAGGCACATTTTGGGGCACTTTTTGGGGTCGTTACAATATCTTCCACTTGGGAACATTAATCTCTAAATGTAAAAGAGATGTACAAGACAAAAGTGATCATGAATAAATCAGCCCCCATAAGAATGCAATATAACATGTAAAACACCATTTTCAAATCCTCAACATAAGTTTAAAATCATCATAAGTTTAACAACTTAAACATGAATGCATATGTATGACTTAAGGGATGAAATGTAAGACTTAAGATCACATTTGGGACTTAGAATTAGTACCTTAGGCTTGAGTGGTGTGAAAAAGATGACGATACCGCTTTTTCATGTCCACTTGGGCCTTCCATGTAGCACTTTCAACTTGTTGGTTCCTCCAAAGGACCTTAACAGATGTCACCTCTTTGTTCCTAAATCTCTTTACTTGCCTATCCATGATATAAACAAGAACCTCCTCATAGGTCAAGTTATCCTCAACAACACCACAACATCAAGAGACACAATGGTTTTAGGATCACCAACACACTGCCTCAACAAAGAAACATTGAATACCTGATGAACCAAATTCATTTCACTAGGCAACTTCAACTCATAAGCTTCCTTGTCAATCCTCCCTGTCACCTCATAAGGAACAATATACCTTGGACTGAACTTCCCTTTTTTACCAAAACGGACCACACCTTTCATTGGAGAAACCTTCAAATAGACCCAATCACCCACATAGAACTTTAAGTCTTTCCTCCTTATATCTGCATAGGATTTTTGACGACTTTGGACTGTTCTCAACCTTTCTCTAATCATCTTAACCTTCTCAAGAGCCTCCATAACCAGATCTAATCCCAACAAAGCCACCTCTCCAACCTTAAACCAACCCATCAGGGACCTACATCACCTCCCATAAAGAGCCTCAAAAGTAGCCATACCAATGCTAGAGTGATACCTATTGTTGTAGGCGAACTCTATCAATGGAAGATGGTCATCCCAACTATATTTAAGCTCCAAGACATAAGCCCTAAGCATATCTTCAAGTGTTTGAATTGTCCTTTTGGCTTCTAATGATTTGAGGGTCGAAGGTCGTACTAAGGTGAACTTTTGTACCAAGACCCCTTTGGAAAGACTTCCAAAAGTGTGAAGTTAATTATGCACCCCGATTATATAGGATGGATTAAGAAACCCCATGTAATCTCACTAACTAATGGATATACAACTTTGCATACTCTTCAGCCCCATATGAAGCCTTAACCAGTAGAAAATGAGCCAATTTCATCATCCTATTAACCACCACCCATATGGAATCAAAATCTTACCTAGTCTTGGGTAATACAACCACAAAACCCATATTAATCACCTCCCACTTCCAAATAGGAATCTCTATATCTTTGGCTAGGCCACCCGACCTTTGATGCTCGAATTTTACTTGTTGACAATTATGGCAGCCGGAAACAAATTTAGCAATGTCCCTTTTCATGCCTCCCTACCAATACATATCCCTCAAGTCTATATACATTTTGGTGGAACCAAGGATGATAGAATAAGAAGAGTTATGGGCCTCATCAAGAATTATCTCTCTCGAACCATCAACACTTGGCACACACAACTTACCTTAGTATCTAACGGCCCCATTACCCCCTTGGGAGAAAACTTCTATTTTGCCCTCTTTCAAAAAGGCCTTCAATTCAAGCAAGGAGGAGTCTAGATCTTGTTTTGCTATCACTTCATCAACCAAGGAAGATTTAGAACCATCAATAACAACTACACTATTACCTATATATTCCAACGTAACCCCCAAAAATTTATCCACCTCCCTATCCATCTCCCTATCACCACCATCCACATGAGCTAGGCTATCAAGAGATACCTGACTCAAAGCATCTGCCACAATATTTGCCTTACAGGGATAGTAATACACACTGATGTCATACTCCTTAAGGAGCTCTAGCCACCTTTTTTGTCTCAGGTTAAGATCTTTTTGTGTGAAGAATTAAAGGCTCTTATGGTCGGTGAAGATATCAACATACACCCCATACCAATAATGATGCCAAATCATTAATGAAAACACCACGGCGGATAATTCAAGATCATGGCTAGGATAGTTCCTTTTATGTACTTTGAGTTGCCTAGAAGCATAGGCTATGAACTTACCATTTTGCATTAGCACATAACCGAAACCAACTCTAAATGCATCACTATACACAACAAAACCCTCAATCCCATCCGGTAGTGACAATATAGGAGTAGACACAAGCCTATCTTTCAATGTTTGGAAGATTTTCTCACAATCATCGATCCACTAAAACTTAACCCTCTTTTTAGTCAGTTTTGTCATAAGGGAAGCAATGGAGGAGAACGTATTGACAAACCTTCTATAGTAACACTCAAGGCCTAAGAAACTCCTAATATCTAACTTGGTCAATTGTCTAGGCCAATATCTAATCACATTGGTCTTCTTAAGATCTACCTTAATACCATCCCCGGGTACGACACGACCCAAGAATGCGACCTCCTTCAACCAAAATTCACACTTATCATATTTAGCATACAATCTCTCCTCCCTAAACCTTTGCAACACAACCCTCAAATAGCCCATATGCTCCTCTCTACTATGTGAATAGATCTATATATCATCAACGAAAATCACAACAAAGGAATCAAGGTAGGGTTTGAAGACCCTATTCATTAGGTCCATGAAATTAGCCGGTGCATGAGTCAACCCAAAGGACATTACCACAAATTCATAGTGCCCATATCTAGTCCAGAAGGCCGACTTGGGAATATCAAACCCCTTCACCCTCACTTGATGGTACTTGGATCAAAAATCAATCTTAGAGAAAAAGTTAGGCCCTTGCAATTGGTCAAACAAGTCATCAATTCTCAAAAGAGGATACCTATTCTTTATGGTGACCCAATTGAGTTGTCGGTAATCAATGCATATTCTAAGTGACCCATCCTTCTCTATTAAAAACAACACCAGAGCACCCCAAGGTTATTGACTAGGTCTAATAATCCCTTTTCTAACAAATCTGTCAGTTGCTCTTTTAACTCGATCAACTTTACCAGGGTCATATAGTAAGGGGGAACAGAGAAGATTGAGTATCTGGAAGAAGATCTATGCAAAAGTCTATCCCCCTTTTGGGATGGACACCGGGAAGGTAATTTGGGAAGACATCAAGAAACTCATTTACAATGGGGATCGACTCAATGGAAGGGATACCGAACTCCACATCTTTGAACCTCACTAGATGATGCAAATACCCTGTGGAAATCAACCTATGGGCTTTAATGCATGATATGAACTTCGACTCGATATCACATCATGACTTTCCCACTCAAGGACGGGTTCATTTGAAAATTGAAACTTGACCCTATGGTTTCTACTATCAACAGAGGCATAGTATGGATGAAATTAATTCATCCTAAGAATAACATCAAAATTAATCATATCTAATTCAACAAGATTACAATGTAAGATTTTATGCAAGATGCAAACAAGACAATTTCAATACACCCTCCAAGCAGCAATAGATGCACCAATAGGAGTAGACACCTCATATGACTCAGGCAATGACTCCGACTCAACATGGAACTTTTTAGCAACAAAGGGGGTAATAAAGGAAAGGGTGGCACCTGGATCAATCAATGCATATACATCAAGATCAAAGATTTCAACATATCGGCAACAACATCAGGGACCATACAAACACCTTGCCTCCCATGTAGAGCATAAAACTGATTATGCCTTAGGGTAGTACCTTGAGGACCACCTCTACCCAATGGAACCGCTTTTGAATCCCAAACTTTGGAAGGTTTCTTAGACAAAAAACCCATTTGTGACCAAGATCCCCACATTCAAAACATGCATTAGAACCCTTCAAACATAGAACTCCATGCTTCCTTCAACATCTAAGACACAGTCCTCTATAGGAACTACACCACCAATATCTTGAGGCCTAGGGAAGTCATTGGCAAACCCCCTATTAATAGTATGAGAAATCCCTTGGCCTTGGTGCAATCTAGCATCCTTTTTGGAACTTGCCCTCAAAACAGGCCTTCTTGGCCTCATCACACTTCCTCTTTCTGAACTTTTCTTCCTCTATTTTCTCTACATAAGCCATCAATTGAGACAAGTCCATATCACTAATTAGCAAAGTAGATTGGCATGCTTCACTTATCAAGTTAGAAAACCCCACAACAAACTTATTCATCCTTAACCTAGGATCGGCCACCAAGTGAGGATCATATTTTGAAAGAAGATTAAACTTGTGGGCATACTTCCTCACACCAGTAGAACCCTTTTTTATGTTCATAAATTCTACCAACTTTGGCTCCCTAAGTTTAAGAGGGAAAAACCAATTAAGGAAGGCCAATTTAAACTCCTCCCAAAGCACCACATTACCAACCTCCTTCTCACCCTTCCATTGGTCATACAAATTTTGGGCAGCCCCTTTGAATTGGTATGCCACAACACCCATGATATTCAAGATCTTATAGACCTCATCAAAGAACTCTTGTGGATCTTCTTCCATCTTAGACCCATGGAAAATCGGAGGATTCATCCTCATAAAGTCACTTACCCTAGCTCCTGGGGTAATATCATTAAGGGCTTGGGCCCATTATTGGACATGGTTGGCCACCACTTGGGCAAGTATAGTGAGGGCATCCTAGAGCTTACCATTGTTAGGTTAATCCTCAGGAGTTTAGGCATGTCTACCTGTAGTGTTTTGCAAGATCTAGCATAGGAACAATCATAAGGGGGAAAACGCACCATAACTCTACAGCACAACTTAGAACATGAAGAAGGGAAATATTTCCAAAAACACCTTATAGCCTCTTACTCATAGTCATGGCATGCTTCGCAACCATGAATAAAACTCTAATCAATGTGATATATTGGACTCCGAGGATCTATCAACCTAATGCTTTGATACAAAGGTTGTCACGACCAAAGCCTAGGGCCTAGATGTGACACGATGAATAGGGAACCCAAAAGAACCTCAATTAAGCCTCTCAACTAATTATTACACATCATTGGTCGCGAAAGCATGTAAAAGACGTAAAACAAGCATAAAGGCCAAAGGGGCTAAGGGATAGCTTACAAAATAAGATCAATAAGGGACAAGGAGTCATATCTCATAACATAAAACACAACTTGTCCAACAAACACCTTTAGATACATAGTTAGAGCATGGGCCAAGATAAAGTAATCGAGCTCACCCTCATAGTTAAAATGAAACATAAGAAAGAGTCTCAATACATAGATAATAGCAACACGGAATAAGGTCCCAGAGTGGAGGATATACCAACTAGCTTTGAGTAGGACCGATCTACCCACATAGATGAGGAGGAGGATCAACTTAAACACTAGTTCCTACATGGTGATATCATGCAGGTAAGACTATGCATTAATATGTTTAAATGTACTAAGTATGTGGGATGCAATGCAAGAATAGATAGGCATCATAATCAAAATGCATGCAATAGACAATAGGCATGTATAGTATAATGGTATGTATGTTCAATTCATAGGTAAAACATGCTTAAATAAAGTATACTCATATAGGAGATCATATGTGTAGAATAGACCAAGCTAGATTTCCAGCCTTGATTGGTTGATGATGGCCAAACCCGATCATCCTAGTTGACGAAGTACAAACCCCTCACATGGTTCATGATGGTCATACCCCAATCATCCTAGGCGGAGAAGTGTGACCCCTTCACAAGGTTGATGATGGTCATACCCTAATCATCCTAGGTGATGAAGTACAAACCCCTCACACAGTTGATGAGTACAAACCCCCACCTTGGTTAAGTATGATCTAATGCAATACTTTATAAAGAATTCAGCATATTCATAATCTCATTTCATCATCATATAGTCAATCATACATATCTCATGCTTTGGCCCTTCATTTTCATAAAAAAAAACCTAGGCAGATATTTTATCAAACACATGGGGGTGTAATGAGGGTAAAAAACCATACAATTTAGAGATGAAATCATGCAAGAAAATTTATCGTAAAACCATCAACCAACACCTTGCAACACTCCCAAGATATTCACATCAAAACCCCTTATCAGATCTAACATTAGATAAAAGATTTGGAACTCAAAAACGTGCTAAAACAACCATACATTCATGAACTAAAATCATTGTGCAGTAAATCTCTCAATATACAAGACCCACATGTAAAATCAACTTTAAATCATACAATATTAGATAAAAAAAGTCTTAGGTACCATGGGTGAAAGGACCCAATGGATCAACACCACATACCCTAGCTTTGGAGAATTTCTTAGTGTTGTTTGAAAATGGAGGCTTGAAGCTCGAACAATATCCTTATTTACAAGTGAGGTTTTTGAGTCTTGAATTTTTGAGTGAAAATATAGCTAAGTGTTTATGGGCATACTGGGAAATGTTTAGGATGATATAAGGGTAAAATTTTGCTAAGTATAGACAAAAACAAGTTTGGGAAATTTGGCCCCAACAAATGTAATATTTTGGACAGTACAGGAAAACACAGCTAGGCAAAATACACCTCTTCATGTCGCATAGAAGGAATTACACTAAAGCACGCCCTTGCTGCTTTGCGGAGGGAATGCGTAAACCTCATTATAATTCATCACTTAAAACTATATAATTGCTAATCCTTTACTTTTAGATCAGGGTTAGACCTTTTTGCACCTAATTTTGACCCCATGATCACAAATATGAAGTTGAAATTTTGAAATAACGAATAGATTTTGAGATACACAAAAATTAAAATTCTTGGCATTTCAAGGGACATTTTGGGGCACTTTTGGGGATCATTACAGTCATACTTGGGATTGAGTTGTTGCATGCACACTATGCCTCTATTGATTGTAGAACTTATAGGGTCAAATTCTAATTTCCAAATGAACCTGTTCTTGAGTGGGAGAGTAATGATGTAGTGGTCAAGGGTAGATTCATCGCTTGCATTAAAGCCCATAAGCTGATCTCTAAGGGATGTCTTTATCATCTTATGAGGGTTAGGTATGTGTATTTCAAGGTTCTTGTTATAGAGTGAGTTCCAATTGTAAATGAGTTCTTTGATGTCTTTCCAAATGACCTTCTCGGTGTTCTCATGAAAGAAAAATAGATTTTGGTATAGACCTCCTTCCCAATACTCAACTTATTTATATTACCCATTAATGTATGGCCCCAGAAGAGTTTAAACGAGTTGAAGTAGCAATTGAGGGATTTTTTAGAGAAGTGTTTCATTAGGCCTAGCCAATAACCTTGGGGTGCACTATTATTGTTTGTGAAGAAGAAGGATGGGTCCTTTACCATGTGTATTGACTACCAACAACTTAATAGGGCCACCATAAAGAATAAATATCCTCTTCCAAGGATTGATAATTTGTTTGACCAATTTCAAGGTCATAGTCACTTCTCTAAGATTGATCTTCGATTTGGATACCATAAAGTGAAGATGAGGGAGTGTGATGTTCCTAAGACGACCTTCTAGGCTAGGTATGGGCATTATGAGTTTGTTCTGGTATCCTTTGGGTTGACCAATATACCGGCTATCTTTATGGATCTTATGAATAAGGTCTTCAAAACCTACCTTGATTCTAAAATGACCCTAAAAAGTGCCCAAAAATGTGCCTTGGAACACCTAGAATTTTAAATTCCTTATATCTCCGAATCCGTGATATCAAAAGTTTCACTTCATATTCTTTTTCAGGGGGTCATATCCCCGATTTAGGAGCAACTGTATCAAAATTATAAATCACAAAAATGTGATTTCCAAAGATGATCCGCGCCCCTGGCGCGATGCGCCAAGGATTTGCTCCTATACTTTTTGTGTCTAGTGTTTCTATCTTGGTCCAAGACTTTTGGGTATTAGGCCTAAGTGTTCCCAAATGTCTTTTTTTACCTATACTTAGTCATATTTCACCCTCATATCATCTAAAACATACCCCGATATCCTCTTAAACACTTAGCCATATTTTTCACTCCCATATTCAAGTTCAAAACCCTCATCCGAAACTAAGGATTTCCTTCAAGCCTCCATTTTCAATCTTCATCAAGAGCTTGGTCAAAGCCATGGTATGTAGATTTTAGCCATTGGGTTCTTCCACCCATGGTTCCCTAATCTCCTTTATACTCAATTTCCAAGAATTAAAGTTGATTTTTTAATTGGTTTAATAGTATGAACATATGTATGAACCATGTTAAAGCTATGTAAAGTTGTGACTGTTTTTCTATGTTTGAGCTATAAATCTTAGATCTATTGTAGATTTAATGAGGGGTTTTGATGTATATTTCTTGAGGGTTTTGCAAGGTGTTGATTGATGGTTTTGCAATGGATTTTCTTGCATGATTTCATCTCTATTTTTCATCCTTTTGTACTAACATTGCACACCTTCTAAGTGTTTGATAAAATGTCTTGATATTGTCTCCTAAGTAATTAAAGGTCCAAAGTATGAGATATAATATAATTGACATTATGATGATTAAATGAGCTTATGCATATGATATAATCTTTATAATTGGTTGCATTAGACCATGCCAAGTCTGGGGGGACTAAGAGCCTAGATAACCTAGTTGAGGGGTTAGTATCTCAAATACAAGGTGGGAGGTGAGATTGCACTAACCTAGATGAGGTGTGCAATGATCACTAACCTAAATGAGGGGCTTGTACCTCACACACCAAAGTGATGTGTGATATCATCACTAACCTACCAGGGGGCTTTATACATTGGAAATCTAGCTTGGTCTCTTGTACACATATGATATCCTATATGAGCATGAGTTACCTAAGTATGTTTTACTCATGCATTGATCATAGATGTCATATTGGTATATTATGCCTATTGTCTATTGTTATACATTTTTATTATAATGCATATCCCTTGTTGCATTGCATTTTACATACTTAGTACATCCAAACGTACTAACATATACTCTTGCCTACATGATATCACCATGTAGGAATCGGTGACCAAGTTGATCATCCTCCTCTTCCATGTGGCTAGTTCAATAATACTAAAGCTAGTTGATGAGTCCTCTACTTCAGCGATCTTATTCTATATTTCTCTTATTATGTATTGTGACACTCTTATTTATTTTCTATTTTGACTATGAGGGTGAGCCTAGTTGCTTTGTCTTGGCCCCCGCTATTATTTATGTATTAGAGGTATTTCTTGGACATGTTATGTATCTATAATATCTGCTTTAACTTCTTGTCTCTTGATTATGATGTTATGCCAGCTTTCTCCTAAGCCCCTTTACCCCAATTCTTACACTTTATGTCTTCTATATGCTTTCACAACTAATGATATGTAATGATAAGTTAAGAGAGTTGTTAGGGGTTCCTTTGGATTCTCCATTCAGCGTGTTATTTTTAAGCCATAGTCTTGGGTCATGAGAAACTTAGTATAAAAGCACTAGGTTGATAGAGCCTAAGAGACTAACATACCACATCGATAAGAGTTCTATCTATGGTTGTGAAGCGCGCCTTGACTTTGAATTGGAGGTTATGAGACATTTTAGGAAATGTTTCCCTTCTTCATGGTTTAAGTCATGCCATAGAGTTGTAGTGAGTTTTTCTGCCCTAACGATTATTCTTTGCAATGCTAGATAATGCCAAGCACTCAATGAAGAAGGGCCTAAACCCCTGAGGATAAACCTATCAATTGTGAGCTTTAAGATGCTCTCACTATGCTTGCCCAAGTTGTGGCCAACCAAGTCTATCAAGGGGACCAAGCCACTATTGCTACTACCTCGGGAGCTAGGGTAAGGGACTTTATGAGGATGAAGGAGAAGATCTTTAAGATCTTGAATATCATGGGTGTTTGGCCGAATGAAAAGGTCGAGTTGGCAGCGCCCCAACTCAAAGGGGTAACCCAAATATGGAATGACAAATAGAAAGAGGAGAAGGGAATTGGTAATATGGTGGTTTGGGAGGATTTCAAATTGTCATTTCTTAATCGAGTTTTCCTCTTGAGCCTAGGGAAGCTAAGTTGGTAGAGTTCATGAACTTGAAACAATGTGGTATGAGTGTGAGGGAGTATGCCCTTAAGTTTAGTCAACTTTCAAAATATGCTCCTAATTTTGGGGCCGATCCTAGATCAAGGATGAATAAGTTCCTAATAGGGGTCTCTGACTTGGTAAGTGAATAATGTCGGTCTACCATGCTAATTAGTGGCATGTACTTATCTCGGTTGATGACCTATGCCGATCAAATAGAGGAGGAGAAATTGAGGAAGAGAAGGTCGCATGGCCCATCTTAGGGGTAAGTTATGAAGGGGTACATGGTTCTATCAAGACCAAGGGTCTTGCCATGTTACTAATAGGGGATTTGTCAATGACTTCCATAGAACTCAAGGTGTTGGTGGTGTGGCTCCTAATGATGTATGTCCTAAATATGGAAGGGGTCATGGGGGCCCATATTAGAAGGGTTCTAATTTATGCTATGAATGTGTGGAGCTTGGTCACCAGAAGATGGATTGTCCAAGAAACCGTGGCAAAGGCCCGGGTGCAAATGCACTTCCATTGGGTAGAGGTGGTTCTCAAGGTGGTACCCCAAGGGATTATTGGTTTTATGCTCTACATGGGAGGCAAGGGGTTGGTGAGTTTCTCGATGTTGATACCCATATATTTAAAAATCTTTGACTTTCATGTGTATGCTTGGATTGATCTAGTTGCCACTCTTTCTTCTATTACCCCTTAGTTGCCCAAAAGTTCCATGTTGACCCCGTATTATTGCATGAGTCACATGAAGTGTCTACTCCTATTCGTACCTTTATTATTGCTAGGAAAGTTTATAGGAGTTCTCCTATTTACATTTTGCATAAGTTGTTGCCTTGTGATCTTGTTAATTAGACATAGTAGATTTTGATGTCATTCTTGGGATGGATTTATTGCATGCCTACTATGCATTTGTTGATTCTAGGACATATAGGGTCAAGTTTTATTTCCCAAATGAACCAATCCTTGAGCGAGAGAGTCAAGATGTAGTGTTCAAGGGTAGATTCATTTCTTGCATTAAATCCAGAAAGTAGATCTCTAAGGGGTGTCTATATTATCTAGTTACTGTTAGGGATGTGGTGTAAACTCCCCTCAATAGAGTCGGTCCCAGTTGTAATTGAGTTCCTTGGTATCTTCCCAAATGACCTTCCTAGTGTCCCTCCCAAAATGGAGATAGATTTTGGTATTGCTCTCCTTCCCGGTACTTAATCTATTTCTATTCCCCCTTACAGTATGGCCCCGATAGAGTTGAAGGAGTTAGAGGAACAATTGAAAGATTTGTTGGAGAAGGGACTTATGAGCCCTAGCCAATCACCTTGGGGTGCACTAGTGTTGTTCGTAAGGAAGAAAGATGGGTCCCTCAGATTGTGCATTGACTATTGGCAACTCAATAGGGTCCCTATAAAGAATATACCTCATCCAAAAATTGATTTCTTTGACCAATTACAAGGGGCTATCTTTTTCTCTAAGATTGATCTTCAGTTTGGGTATCATCAAGTGAGGGTGAGGGAGTGTGATATTTCCAAGATGGCCTTGTGGACTGGATATGTGCATTATAAGTTTGTGGTGATGTCTTTTGGGTTGACTAATGCACCGGCCATCATCATGTACCTAATTAATATAGTCTTCAAACCCTACCTTGATTCTTCTTTTGTGGTCTTCATTGATGATATATTGATCTATTCACATAGTAGGGAGGAGCATATCGGTCATTTGAGGAGCATATGAGTCATTTGAGGGTTGTGTTGCAAGGATTGAGGGAGGAGAAATAGACTCAAAAGAAGGTTAAGTTTTTGTGGACCAATTAGTATGACAAGAGCTTCCAAACATTGAAAGCCAAGCTTGTGTTTGCTCCTATATTAACCGTACCGGATGGGCTTGAGGGATTTGTGCTGTATTGTAATGCATTTTGGGTTGGTTTGGGTTGTATGTTGAGGCAAACTGGTAAGGTCATAGGATATGCTTCTAGACAACTCAACGTACATGAAACGAAATACCCTACCTATGATTGAGAGTTAGCCTCTATTGTGTTTGCATTAAAGATTTGACGTCACTGCTTGTATGGGGTGAAGGTGGATGTGTTCACTAATCATAAGAGCCTCCAGTATGTCTTCACTTAAAAAGAACTCAACCCAAGGCAAACAAGATAGTTAGAACCACTTAAAGACTATGACATGAGTGTGCATTACGATCCCAGTAAGGCAAATATTATGGAATATGCTTTGAGTCGGGTGTCTATGGGTAGCCTAACTCATGTTGATAATGGTGATAAGGAAATAGCTAGGCAGGTGCATCAATTCGCTAGATTGGGGTTTAGGTTGGATAAAGTGGTGGTGTTGTTGTTATTGTTGATAGGTCTAAATCTTAATTAGTTGACGATGTGATAGCAAAACAAGATCTTGACTCCTCCTTGCTTATATTGAAGGCCTTAGTGAAAGAGGGCAAAGTAGAGGTTTTCTCCTAAGGTCCCATGATTCCCTTAGATACCGAGGTAGGTTGTGTACACCTTATGTTGATGTTTTGAGGGAGAAAATCCATGATGAGGCTCATAATTCTTCTTATTCTATCCTCCCTGGCTCCACAAAAATGAATAGAGACTTGAGCAAAGTGTATTGGTGGGGAGGCATGACGAGGGACATTGCCAAATTCATTTTCGGTTACCATAATTATCAACAAGTCAAAGTTGAACATCAAAGGTTGGGTGGACTAAACCAAGACATAAATAATCCCACTTAGAAGTGGGAGTTGATTAGTATGGATTTTGTGGTTGGGTTGCCCAAGACTAGAAAAGGATTTGATTCCATTTGTGTTGTGGTTGATAGGATGTCAAGATTGGCTCACGTTTTACCAGTTAAGGCTACATATGGGGCTGAAGAGTATGCAAGGTTATACATCCATGAAATAGTGAGATTACATAGGGTTCCTTGCTCCATCATATCGGATTATGGCACACAATTCACTTCACACTTTTGGAGGTCTTTTCAAAGGGGCCTTGGTACAAAAGTTCACCTTTGTATGGCCTTTCACACTTAAACGGATGGCCAAGCCAAAAGAACCATTCAAACCTTTAAATATATGTTTAGGGCATGTGTATTGGAGTTGAGGGTAGTTGTGATGATCATCTTCCTTTGATTGAGTTTGCATATAACAATAGCTACCATTCTAATATCGGTATGGCTCCTTTTGAGGCTCTTTATGGGAGGCATTGCAGATCACCGATTAGTTAGTTTGAGGCTGGTGAGGTAGATTTGTTGGGACCAGATCTAGTCATGGAAGCTCTTGAGTATGTTAGGATATTAGAGAGAGATTGAAGACATCCGAAAGTCGCAAAAAATATTATGCCGATATGAAGAGAAGAGACCTTAAATACAAAGTAGGTGATTGGGTCTATTTAAAAGTTTCTCCGATGAAAGGTGTGGTCCGTTTTGGTAAAATGTGAAGTTTATTCCAAGAAATATTGTTCCTTATGATGTCTTGAGGAGGGTTGTCAATATAGCTTATGCGTTGAAGTTGCCTATTGAATGAATATGGTTCATCCAGTGTTCCATGTCTCTATGTTGCGGAAATGTGTGGGTGATCCTAATGTTATTATGCCTCTTAATCTTTTGGGTGTTGTTGAGGATAACTTGACTTATGAGGAAACTCTAGTTCAGATTTTGGATAGACAAGTGAAGAGATTGAGAAACAAAGTGGTGGCATCTGTTAAGGTGCTTAGGAGGAACCAACAAAAGTGCTACATGGGAGGCCAAAGTGAACATTCAAAAGTAGTATTCTTATCTTTTCCACTTTAATCTAGCATAAGGTACAAATTCTAAGTCCCCTATGTGGTTCCAAGTCTTATATTTCAGCCCCTATGTAATTCATATGCATTCATGTTCAAGTTGGCAAATCGTAATGATTTTACACTTATGATGAGATTTTGAAAATTCTATTTTAAATGTAATATTGCATTCTTATTGGGGCTGATATTTTTATGATCACTCTTTTCATGTACATCTCTTTTACATTCGGGGAAGAATGTTCCCAAGGGGGAGAATATTGAAAAGACCCCAAAAAGTACCCGAAAATGATCCTCGAAATGCCTGAATTTTTAAATTCCATATATCTTTGAATCCATGCGTGGTGTCAAAAATCCAACTTTATATTTTCGTTCAGGAGGTCAAAATTCAGTGGAAAAGGGTCTAAAGCCAATTTAGGGAAATTGCAGCAAAATTTGAAAATCACAAAAATTCGATTTCCAGACACGATCCGCTCCTATACATTTTTATGTCCAGTTTTTTCTATCTCTGTCCAAGACTTTTGGGTCCGAGGCCTAAGTGTTCCAAAACATGTTTACCTATACTTAGTCGTATTTCACCCTCATATCATCCAAATCATTCTTTAATATTCACTCAAACACTTAGCCATATTTTTCACTCCCAAAATTCAAGTCTCAAAAGGCTCATCCAGAATTAAGGATTTCCTTCAACCCTCCAATTTCAATCTTCATCAAGAGCTTTCTCAAAGCTAAGGTATGTAGGTTTTATCCATTGGGTTCTTCCACCCATGGTACCATAAACTCCTTTCTACTCAATTTGCAAGATCTAAAGTTGAATTTTCAATTAAGTTTACTAGTATGAACACGTCTATGAACTATATTAAAGCTACATAAAGTTGTGACAGATTTGCTATGCTTTAAGCTATAAATCATTGCTCTATTGTAAGATTTAATTAGGGGTTTTGATGTATTAACTTAAGGGTGTTACAAGTTATTAATTGATCGTCTTACAATGTATTTTCTTGCATGATTTCATCTCTATATTTCATAGGTTTGTACTAGCATTACACACCTTCTAAGTGTTTGATAAAATGTCCGGATGTGGTTTCTTGATGAATTAATGTCCAAAGCATGAGATATGATATAATTGATGTTATGATAATGAAATACGCTTATGCATATGATATAATCTATATAAAGTATTGCATTAGACCATGCCCGGTCCGGGGGGACTAAGAGCCCGGATAACCTAGTTGAGGGGTTAGTATCTGAAACACCAGGATGGTAGAAAAGATTGCCTCTAAATTAGATGAGGGTTTGTACCTCCCACACCAGGGTGATAGGTGCAATTATCACTAACCTAGATGATGGGTTTGTAGCTCACACACCAGGGTGATGGTTGATATCATCACTAACCTATCAAGGGGTTTCTACTTTGGAAATCTAACTTGGTCTCTTCTATATATATGATATACTGTATGAGCATGAGTTACCTAAGCATGTTTTACTTATGCATTGATCATACATGTCATATTGTTATATTATGTCTATTGCCTATTGTTGTCCATTTTGATTATAATGCATATTCCTTGTTGCATTGCATCCTACTTACTTAGTACATTCAAACGTACTAACGCATATTTTTGCCTACATGATATTACCATGTGGGAACCGGTACCCAAGTTGATCATCTTCCTCCTCCACGTGGCTAGTTCGGTATTACTCAATCTAGTTGCTGAGTCCTCCACTTGATGTGTAATGACAAGTTAAGAGGCTTGTTTCGGGTTCCCCATTTGCTATGTCACGTCTATGCCCTAGGATTGGGTCATGACAGACTCTTTTGTTGTGTTCTTCATTGATTATAGTTATTCACATAGTAAGGAGGATCATATGGGTCAGTTGAGGGTAGTACGACAAAGATTGAGGGAAGAGAAGTTGTATGCCAAGTATGAAAAATGTGAATTTTTGTTAAAAGAGGTTGTCTTCCTAGGTCATGTGGTGTTGGGGGATGGTATAAACGTGGATCCCAAGAAGAAGGTTGTAATTAGGAATTGGCCTAGACTATTGACCCCATCAAATATGTGGAGCATCTTAGGCTTGCGGGTTACTACCAGAGGTTTGTGAATTGGTTATCTTCTACTACTTCTCCTATGACCAAGTTGACTCAAAAGAAAGCCAAATTTTTGTGCACCAATAAGTGTGAGAAGTGTTTCCAAACATTAAAGGCTATACTTGTGTTTGCTTCTATGTTGTCACTACTGAAAAGGCTAGAAGGATTTGTTGTGTATTATGATACATTTAGAGTTTATTTGGATTGTGTTCGAAGTAAAAATGATATGGTGATAGCCTATGCATCGAGACAACTCAAAGTGCATGAAAAGAATTATCCTACTCATGATCTTGAACTAGACGCCATGATATTTGTACTAAAGATGTGGTGTTACTATTTTTATGGGGTGCATATTGTTATGTTCACCGATTATAAGAGTCTTCAATTATGTCTTTACTAAAAAAGATCTTACTTTGAGGCATAGAAGGTCATTAAAACTTCTTAAGGATTATGATATGAGTGTTCATTATCATCTTGGTAAGGCTAATATGGTGGCCTATGCTCTGAATATGATTTATATGGGTAGCCTAGCTCATGTTGACGATGGTGGCAAAGGGATGGCTAGGTTGGTCCATCGGTTGGCTTGATTGGGAGTTAGGTTGGAAGAGGTTGATAATGGTTTTGTTGTTGATGATGATGGTTCTAAATCTTTATTGGTCGAGGAGGTAAAAGCTAAGCAAGATCTTAACCCCGCTTTGTTAGAATTGAAGGCATTGATAAAAGATGGTAAGGTGGAGGTTTTCTCCCAAGGGGGAGATGGCACCCTTAGATACCAAGGTAGGTTTTGTGTGCCTTGTGTTGATGGCTTGAGACAAATAATTCTTGATGAGGCTCATGGAACTTCCTATAAACCCATATTCTACTAAAATGTGTTGAGATTTGAGGAACGTGTATTGGTGGGGAGGCATGAAGTAGGACATTGCCAAATTTGTATCCGATTGTCAAAGTTGCCAACAAGTCAAAGTCGAGCACTAAAGGCCGGGTGGCCTAGCACAAGTCATACAAATTCCTACTTGAAGTGGGAGAGATTAATATAGACTTTGTGGTCGTGTTGCCCAAGACTAGAAAGGGTTTTGATTCCATTCGGGTTATGGTCGATAAGATGACAAAATGAGCTCACTTTTTACTAGTTAGGACCACATATGGAGTTGAAGATTATGCTAGGCTGTACATTTATGATTTACTGAGGTTGCATGGGGTTCTTTTGTATATCAAATTAGATCATGTTGTTCAAGATACTTCATATTTTTGGAGTTTCTTTCAAAGGGGTCTTGGAACAAAAGTTAAAGATAGCATGGCCTTTCACCCTCAAATGGATAGCCAAGTAAAAAACAAATTCCAAACACTTAAGTGTATGCTTAGGGATTGTGTATTGGAGCTTAATGATAGTTGGGATGATCATCTTCCATTGATTGAGTTTGCCTATAACCATAGTTATCATTCTAGCATCGTTATGGCCCCTTTTGAGGCTCTCTATGGTAGATGTTGCAGGTCACTAGTTGGGTGGTTTGAAGTTGGAGAGACAGCTTTATTACGACCTGATCTAGTTATGAAGGCTCTTGAGAAGGTTAGGATGATTAGATAACGGTTGAAGACAATCCAAAGTTGCCAAAACTTCTATGCCGATATGAGGACAAGGGATCTTGAATTCAAAGTTGGTGATTGGGTTAATTTGAAGGTGTCATCTATGAAGGATGTGGTTCATTTTGGTAAGAAGGGCAAGTTGAGTCCAAGATATGTTAGTCCTTATAGGGTAATGAGGAAGATTGTTAAGGTATCTTATGATTTGGAATTACCTAGTGAGATAGATTTGGTTCATCCGGTCTTTCATGCGTCTATGTTGAGGAAATGTAGGGAAACCCTAATGTTATTATGCCTCTTGATATTATGGGTGTTGTAGAAGACAATTTGACCTATGAAGAGCTTCTGGTTCAGATTTTTGATAGGAAAGTGAGGAGGCTGAGGAACAAGGATGTGGCTTCGATTAAGGTCCTTTGGAAGAATCAACAAGTTGAAAGTACTACTTGAGAGGCCAAAGCATGCATGCAAATGAGATATCCTTATCTCTTCCACTCTACTCTAGCCTAAGGTACTAGTTTTAAGTCTTTTATGTGATTTCATGTCTCATGTTGCAGACCCTAAGTCATTTGCATTCGTTCATATGTTTATATTGGAAAAGTTCATGGTGATTTTACACTTATGTTGAGATTTTAAAAATGGTGTTTTAAGTGTATTGTTGCATTCTTGTTGGGGCTAATTTCTTCAAGATTACTCTTCTCATATACGCTTCTTTGAAATTTAGGGACGAATGTTCCCAAGGGGAAGATATTGAAATGACCCTAAAAAGTGTCCAAAAATATGCCTCGGAAGTGCCCGAAATCGTAATTTCCTTATATCTCAAAATTTGTGCATGATATAAAAATATTTACTTCATATTCTTGATCAACGGGTCAAACTAAGTGGGAGATGGGTCTAACCCTGATTTTCGAGCAAACGAATCATAATTTTATTTTCCAAAAATTTCAATTTCAAAAACTGTTTTGCGATGGTGTCGCGATGCGCAACCATCATGCACATGTGTAAATTTTGTCTCCAGAAAAGGTCAACATCATGGACTAAATGTGGACCTATTATTTTGTTGCTAGTAATTTTTATCTTTGTCCAAAAGCCATTTGGGTCTTGGGCTTAAGACTGCCCATGCGTGAAAATACTTATACTTAGCCATATTTTACCTTTATATCATCCAAAATATTCCCCAATACTCACTCAAACACTTGGAGAAGTATTTCACCCCAAATGTCAAGTCACAAATCTCATCCAGATATTAAGGATTTCACTCAAGCTTCAAGTCTCAATTTCAAATCTTCTTCAGCAAAGTCTCCAAAGCTAAGGTATGTAGGTCCCAACCATTAGGTCATTTCACCCAAGGTGCCCAAGATCCTTTTTTACCTATATTGCATGAATTAAAGGTTAATTACTCATAGGTATTACTTATTATGAATTTAACTTCACACTACATTGGGGTTTCATGAAATTGTGATTCTTTTAGCGTGTTTTGAGCTATGAATCTAAGATCTGTTGTGAGATTTGATGAAGGGTTTTGATTTATATTGTTTTTGGGTATTACCAAGTATCTATTGATGGTTTTACACTGAATTTTCTATCATGATTCACCTCTTGAATTGCATAAGTTTACACTAGAACTACACACCCACCAAGTATTTGATAAAATATTCAATTATGATTCTTGAGGAATTGAAAGCACAATGTATGTCTTATAAGTTGAATGACGATATGATGATGAAAGTAATGTTTGTATATGATCTTATCTCTATAGTGTTGGAAATGACCAAGCCTTACTCGGGGGGTTGTAGGCTCGGGTAACCATGTTAAGGGGTTTGTCCCTCCATCACCTTGCTGGGGAGGTGGTAGGCCTGTGCAACCAGATCGGGGAGTTTGTGCGTTGAATCATGTCGAGGGGTTTGTACCTTGGTAACCATGTTGAGGGATTTATAGCTTATCAACTATATTAAGGGGTTTATACCTCATTTGCCTCTCCAACGAGGTAGTAGGTCTTTGATATTCACTATTAATGGTCTCTCCTTATACATGTATAATGTTCTATGTAAACATGATTTAATTTAAGTATCTTCCATGCATGCCATATTGTTATATGCTACTTATTGCCTATACTTATACAATTCAATTATGTTGCTTATCTCTTGTTGCATTGCATCCTACATACTTTGTACATTCAAATGTACTAGCATATAATCTATTCCTACATGAAGTCACCATGTAGGAACTGGAGCCACATTTGAGCATCTTTTTCCACGTGGCTAGTATGAATTCTCTCCACCTAGTTGGTGAGTCCTCCATTCAGAGGACAATGTCTGTAATTTCATATTATATACTAAGACTATCTTTCTTTTATGTCTGTATTGACTACGAGGGTAAGCCCGATTGCTTATCTTGGCCCCCGCTCTTATCTATGTAGTAGAGGTGTTGTTGGACATATTATGTATTGATCCTTGACTCTCTTGTTTTAATGCTTATGTTATGAAAGTATCCCTTTAGTCCTTTTTTCCCCTTATCTATACTCTTATTATGTTATTTAATTGCTTCTATGACCAATGATGTGGAATGATATATTAAGAGGCTTGTTTGGGGACCTTCGGGTTCCTAATTTGATATGTCATATCTAGGCACTAAGCTTGGATTGTGACAACGAGAGTCCTGACCGGCCAAATACATTTGACAGTTCATCTATTGATTTCAGGAATTGCCTAATGTGACAACTTTTTCTAATTTTCTTATTGTTGAATTTGATAATGGTCACTTTTGATCGTCTTGTATTGCTTGCATGTCTTATTCCTATGCTTATCTATGCTTGACTAGTCATGCGCAAATGAAGACTTCAATAAAAATGGCTGTGATATGATTTGGAAAGAAAATGGGTAGCCCTTGCCCTCGGTATATTGTCCCTTTAGAGCTCCTTGAGTAAGTAGGGAAGGTGGTCTACGGTTACACATGGCAACTAGGAAAACAAATATCCATGGCCAACTCAATGCAAAACTTACACCCCCACATGAAGGTTAAGGGTAATGTGTTTAAGAACAAGCATGAGGTGATGGAGAATATTCATATATAAGCATCACAGAAGGCTAGAGAGAAGACTTTGTCCAACTAATTTGAAACTAGAAAGACCAAGGACAAAGAAAGTATGCAAAGAAAGTTTGCAAGAAAATAGCATAGTTGAGCTCCCTTCAGTCCCAATGTTAGTGCAACTGAATATATCAGGGAGATTCTTAAACTCACTCCTTCAAGTCATTATCTTTAATTCTCCCACACTGAAGACAACATATCTTTTCTGGAGGGGATAAGTACTTTTGACTTGTGTTCCCTATTGAATTGGGACTATTATTTTTGAAGAAGTGAAGTGTAATAAATCCTCCACTTTTTGGTTTGTAAATAACTTTTCATTTTGGTGGTAATAGCTTAGTATGTTGGTTTTAATTTTTAATTTTCCTATTTTCAAAAATGACTGGATGAATGATTTTGATTGCAAATAATGTCCTTCAACTGTGGCAAACCCCATGCATATGTGAAAAGCCATTCTAAATCGTAATTGTGTATCTAGTCCTTAACAATCTGAATATTAATAGCCCATATCGTTGATTCGGATGTTGCCATAGACAAGGAGCATGTACTGATGACTCACTTTATAGTCCCTCTCTTGAAAAGTTGATCCATGCATGGATTTTGATATATATTGAGTTGTCTACGTGAGTATGAGCTTGGACATATGATGATAGTAGGTTGTGAATATATGTTGCCATTATTTGATGGCTATACCATTTTGCCATGAGAGTGAGGATTTTTTATTGCAAGGCATGTGTTGTATCATCTAGAATCAGCTTGGTTTGTTTGAAGGAGTGATTTGGTTAATTTCTGATTTGGAAAGGACATTAGGCCTTCTTTGATTCTATTTGAGTCCACATTGACCATAGTAGCCTCCAAATGGAATTACATTGAATTCATAGTGAAACCCTTTTGAGTCTTGATCCTTTCTTTGGAAATCATAAAACCTTGACTTATATTTGTGAAAGACAATTCCTTCTTAATCATTACCAATTCCTCCTGAATCTTGAATTGAACAAAGATATGGTTAATGGCCAAAGTTGGGAGTGTTGGTAGAAAGAGAAGGATGTCTCTCATGAAAGAGTTGAGAAAAGAAAAATAGAGAAATGGGAGGACTCCTTTAGCAAAGAAAACATAAAAATTCATCCAAAAGTTAAAATTGAGAAAAATTGTTTGAAAAAGAGGACCCTCCCAAATCTCAAGAAGTTGTGAAAAAGAAAGGGGGAACACCTTAAAAAATATTTAAAAAATTAAAAAATAAGAGGACCAAACGGATCCAATAGCATGAAAAGAGTGTGTAGAGTTCAAGGAGTAAATGAGTCGCTATTGTCCATGAAACGCCCCAAAATGTGCTTCAGAAGGTCCATAATTGTAATTTTTATACATCTCAAAATCCATGCATAATATCAAAAATTCGATTTCATATTCTCGATCAGGGGAAAAATTGAGTGAAGACTAGGTATAACACAAATTTTAGAGGACCCATAGTGAAAAATAATTTTCACTAATTTTTAATTTCCAAAGAGCATTCGCGCCCCAGGCACGACGCGGCCTGGGTGCATAGTAGTGTAATTTCTTTAAGACACTATCAATTCTCTCATTCAAATCTAAAGATCTCAAGCTCAATTTTGGAACTCAAGGATTTATTTCAAGTTCTAAGATTACATCAAGTTCACCTCATAGAATTCAAGGTTTCAGGTATGTGGGTTCTTCCATTGGGTCCTTTCACCATTGGAGCCCAACCTCCCTTTACATGAAAATTGCATGTTTTCAAGTTGTATTACCTATGGGTACCTCTTATTATGGATTATGAACATAAATCATGTTAGGTTTTTACCAATCACTAATTGATTATGCATGACTATCTATTTCAAGATTATTCCATGAATTGATTATGTCTATTGAGACTATACATACTTTGAGTTATGAAACTATGAATTATCATGATCATCTAAAACGGATTTCAAGGTACCCTACATGTAGGTTTTACTACATGTTGGTAGGTTGTTTTGCATTGAGTTTGCTCATCCTATTTCACTTTTCAATTGCATGATTTTAAACTACTATCATGAACCCACCATGTGTTTGATAAAATGACATGACTAGAATTCTCAAGCTAGTGATGATCTATTGCATAATTTACAAGTCAAGTGACTCCATGATGATTAAGAACTTTCATGTATGTACTGAATTCATGAAAAGTATCTATGATTTTACAAGTAACAAGTTAAGCCCTATTTTCAAGACTTTCACCTCTTGTAAGCCATCCATGTTAAAGTAAATGATCATGTATGATTACTATCTACTCTCATGTTCAAGTTATGCTCGCTATTAGAGGTAAAGCATGTTTATTCACTACTTATGTCATTTATTCATGTCTTTTACAAGTTATTTATGTTATGATTAAAGTATGACTATTTAAAGTATTTAGTAGGATTAGACTTCGCATCGATTGACGCTAAAGATGGGGTGGCTTGACTCAAGGGGTACTTATGTAAAGTCTTAGTCTCTAAACTATGTGCCACCATAGGATTATACATGATCTATCTTATGGCTTTCTAGTGGATCCATCTAGTTGTATCACACTTTATCGAGGGGGTGACATGCCTCAATCACTTTGATGAAGGAGTGACATGCCTCAAATTATTCATTGTATGGCTACCATGGCAAATAGACCACACCTTGTCAAGGGTGGTGACATGTCTCCATCACTTTGTCGAGGGGGTGATATGCCTCGATTACCTTTCCAAGGAGGTTACATGCCTTAGATTACAAGTAGTAGCTCACTTATGTTGGCTAATGTCTCTTCCAACACAAGGATTATGTACTATGCAAGTTGAAGGTTTTGCAAGCACGTTTTATTACAAGCATTTACCATGCATGCCATGTTGAGATTATATATGCCCATTGCTTATGATTATGCATTTTGAATGTATTGGTTTATGTCTTGTTGCATTGCAACCGGTATACTTAGTATATTCAAACATACTAAAGCATACTCTATGCCTACATGGTATTACTATGTAGTGAACAGAGCTCCTTTTGATTATCCCCACATGGCTAGTTTGGTACTTAGTAGATAAGCATTGCTGAGTCCTTAAGACCGAGGATACTATCTATATTACTCTTGCTATTTTGAGACTTTCTTATGTTGAGAACTTATTATTATGAGGGTGAGCCTAGAAAGTTTCTTGGGCCTTACTCCAATCTAAGTTAGAGGTGTCATCACATGCTATGATGTATTTATGCTACGAGCATGACTCTTTTATTCTTTTACGGATATCAAGAATTCCCTTAGTCCTGCTCTGTTTTTATTTCATCTCTTTTTGTGGTTTAATATGCTTCCACAACCAACGATGTGTGATTGATATGTTAAGAGGCATGTTTGGGGCCCCTTTGGGTTCCCATTCGCCTTGTCACGACTAGGCCCTAGGCTTAGCTCCTGATAAGCTTTGTATCAGAGTATTAGGTGGTTAATGTTCCTCAAAAATCCAGCATGCTATATTGATAGAGTCTTATTCATGGTTGTGAACCGCACCACAACTATAAATGGCAGGCAGTACGACTTTTTATGAAATATTTCACTTCGTCGTGGTCTATATCGCGCATTAAGGGTAACTATAAGACTTTTGTCCTAATGAATACTCTTGTTTCCTTCTAGATGATGCCGATTCCAAGGGGAAGACTAAGGAGAGCCCATAATCTCGAAGATCAACCAGCCCATCCCTCTCCTTAAGCTTATAAAGAAGAAGGGGTAGCCCAAGAACAGTTCTAAGATGTTGTCACAATGTTGGACCATGTTATGACCAACCAAATAAACCAAGGGGCCCAAGCCCCTCATGCTCCCATTCGACCTCTATGGTGAAGGGTTTCACAAGAATGAACCCACCAAAGTTCCATGGATCTAAGCTAAAAGTGGACCCCAAAGAGTTCATTGATGAGGTGTATAAAGTTCTAACCATCATGGGGGTCAATTCAGAAGAGAAAGCAGAGTTAATGGCCTACCAACTCAAAGGTGTGGCCAAAATATGGTTCACCCAATGGAAGTTGGAGAGGAGAGATGATGATCTTATTCCTTGGGAGGAGTTCAAAGTTGTATTCCTCAATCAATTTTTTCCTATCAAGATAAGGGAGACTAAGATGATAGAGTTTATTAACTATAAGAAGGAATCCATGAGTGTGAGGCAGTGTGCCGCAAGTTCAACAAGCTTTCCAAGTATGCTCCATAATTGGTTGTCGAACCGAGATCAAGGATGAACAAATTTATGATAGGAGTGTACGACTTGGTTAACGAGGCGTGTCCTACCTCCATGTTAGTGGATGATATGGAGTTGTCCCATTTTATGACATATACCAAGTAACTAGAGGGGGAAAATCTTGTAAAAAGAAGAAGTAAGTTTAAGAGGGCTCGTTTTAAAGGTGGTTTCTAAGGTTCCAAGGTTAGGCGGTTTTCTCAAGGCCACAAGTTCTAAGGCCAAGGGTCATCCAATGCTCCTAATAAGAGATTTTCTAATGATAATCCAATATTCCAAGGTAGAGGTGGTTGAATGTCTAATCCTAAGTGCAAAAATGTGGTAGCAACCATAGTGGCCTATGTTTGAGAAACTTTATGCTTGCTACAGTTGTGGTGAAGTGGGTCATAAGGTTGTTGATTGTCCTCATGCTAAAAATAAAGGTAGAGATGGTCGTCCTCAGGGCAAGATTCTAATGCGGGTCAAAGGGCAAAGGGAAGCCAACAAGGGGGGTCTCTAAGGCAAAATAGGTTCTATGCTCTTCAAGAAAGGCAAGGGGTGGATAAGGTGTTCGATGTCGTCACCATTATGCTAAAGGTTTTTGATTTTGATATGTATACATTAAAAGATCTGGGTGTCACTCTTTCTTTCATTACTCCTTTTGTTGCCAAAAGCTTCATATGAGTCTTGAATTATTGTATGAACCATATGAAGTGTCTACCCTCGTTGGTGAGTCCATTGCTGCTAAGAGATTCAATAGAAATTATCCCATGTCCATATTGAATAAAGTCTTGCCTTCTGATATTGTTGAATTAGATATGGTAGATTTTGATATCATTCTTGGGATGGGTTGGTTGCATCCATATTATGCTTCTATTGATTATAGAGTCCATAAGAGTAAATTCCATTTCCATAATGAGCCCATTTTTGAGTGGAAAAGTCATGATATGATGGTTAATGGTAGATTTATTTCTTTTCTTAAAACCAAAAAGTTCATTTCTAAGGGTTACCGTTATCATCTTGTGAAGGTTAGGGATGTTGAGTCGAAAGTCCTTCCTATTGAGTTGGTTCTAGTGGTCAATGAGTTTCTTGATGTTTTTCCCAATGAGCTTCCCAGTAATCCTCCCAAAAGAGAAAAAGACTTGGGTATAGACCTTCTTCTTGATATTTCACTCATTTCCATTCCATCTTACCATATGGCCTAGGTGAAATTGAAGGAGTTAAAGGATCAATTGAGGGATTTGTTCGAGAAGGGTTTCATAAGGCCTAGTAAGTCATATTGAGGTGCACCGGTGTTACTTATGAAGAAAAAGAATGGTTCTCTTAGAATGTCCATTGATTACTAGCAACGTAATAGGGTTACCATAAAGAACAAGTACCTCTACCAAGGATTGATGACATTTTTGATCAATTACAAGGGACTTATCACTTTTCTAAGATTGATCTTTAATTCAGATACCACCAAGTGAAGGTGGAGAAGTATGATATACCCAAGATGGCTTTTTATACTAGGTATGGACACTTTGAGTTTGTGGTTATATCCTTTTGGTTGTTTAATAGACTTGCTATATTTATGGATCTCATAAATAGGGTCTTTAAACCCTACCTTGACATGTTTGTGGTAGTCTTTATTGATGATATTGATTTAATCTAATAGTGAGGAAGAGCATGTGAATCACTTGAGGGTGGTGTTGCAAATCTTGAGAGAGGAGAGGTTGTTTGCTAAGTATGAGAAATGTGAGTTTTGGTTCAAAGAGGTTACTTTTCTAGGGTATGTGTGTTGAGTGGTCGCATTAAGGTGGATCCTAAGAAGGCCGAGGTGGTTATGGATTAGCCTAAACCCTTGACTCCATCAAATATTAGGAGTTTATTGGGTTTGTCGGGTTACTACCAGAGGACGGTGAATGGTTTTTCTTCTATTGCTTACCCTATGACAAAGTTGATTCAAAAGAAGGAAAAATTTGTGTGGACTGATGAATGTGAAAAGAGTTTTCGAAGGGTTAGAATGGTTTGTTGTATATTGTGGTGCCTCAAGAATTGGTTTTGGGTATGTTTTAACGCCAAATTTTTCATGGTAATAACATATGCCTCTAGACAACTTAAGGGGCATGTGAAGAATTATCCTACCCATGATCTTGAATTGGCGGGCTGTGGTATTTTCTTTGAAACATCGGCATCATTATTTGCATAAAGTTTATGTTGATGTGTTTACCGACCACAAGAGTATCCAATATGTTTACCCAAAAGATATCTTAACTTGAGATAAAGAATGTTGTGAAGCTCCTTAATGATTATGATATGAGTATGTATTATCATCCCGGGAAAGCTAATGTTATGGTCGATGCTCTAAGTAGAGTGTCCATGGGTAGTTTAGCTCATATTGTTAATGGTGGCAAAAAGATGGCTAGAGAAGTTTACCAGTTGGCTAGATTGGGGGTTAGTTTAGATGATGTTGTAAATGGTGGTGTAGTTAATGTTGATGGTTCTAAATCTTCTTTGATTAAGGAAGTAAAGTCAAAATAAGATCTTGATCCCACTTTGATAGAATTGAAGGCCTTATCGAGGGATAGTAAAGTTGAGGTTTTCTCCTAATAGAGAGATGGTGCCCTTAGTTACCAAGGTAGGTTGTGTATGCCTAATGTTGATGACTTAAGGGAGTTGATCTTTAAGGACGCCCATAATTCATCTATTCTATTCACCTCGGTTCTAAAAAGATGTATAGAGACTTAAGGGACGTGTATTGGTGGGGTGACATGAAGAGAGATATTTCCAATTTCATATCTGGATGTCACGGTCGCCAACAAGTGAAGGTCAAATATCAAAAGCCGAATGGCCTATCCCAAAACATAGAAATTCCTACTTGGAAGTGGGAAGAGATTAATATGGATTTTTTGGTTAGGTTGCCTAAGACTAGGAAACACTTTGACTCTATTTGGGTTGTTGTGGATAGAATGACAAAGTCGGCTCATTTTTGTATCGGTCAAAACTACTTATGGTGCCCTTGTCTATCATTTCCTATCGTGGTGCTCAATTCACTTCTCACTTTTGGTGGTCTTTCCCAAGAGGACTTGGTAACAAGGTTAGGCTTAGCGCGACTTTTCATCCTCAAATAGATGGTCAAGCCATGAGAACTATCCAAACATTTGAGGATGTGCTTAGAGATTTTGTATTGGAGTTTAAGGGTAGTTAGGATGAACATCTTCCACTTAGTGATTTTGCTTACAACAATAGATACCGCTCAGTCATTGGTATGGCTCCCTTTGAAGCTTTATATGGCAGGCATTGTAGATCCCCGGTTGGGTGGTTGGAAGTGGAGAGTTGGCTTTGATATATCCGTATTTAGTCGTGGAAGCCTTGGAAAAGGTATGGTTGATAAGGGATGTTTAGCTAAATGAGTTAACAACAAGTGAATAGGCTAGGTTTCCTATTAGCCATGCTTTAATTACAACATCATGAGTGTTTCATATAATTCTACCATGACATCGTATGCAGACCTTCAAGGAAATGCTTGTCCTAAGAAGTCACAACAAATAAGACCCCTATTACCATAGCCATCGATCCATGGCTATGACATTCAACTGAAACCCCAGAAGGTTTCTGACTATCACATCCATTCCATACTATAATTATTTTGATTAAAGCAATAATTAAAGATCTGAAATAAATCTCATGTTTGCAACCTTGATTACATAAGTGATATCTAGCAATGGATGTAAATTCACTCCAATTAACAACAATATAGCTAAAACATCACAGACCCTTGATATAAATCATATACCTATATTAATTACACATCCCCAACATGGGGGCTTTACCTCTCATCTAGAAAACAAAAATTCCAGTCCACAATCAGTAGAGGATTTCATTGGTAACAATAATTTGAAGAGAAAAGTAGATTACAACGAGCAAAGCTCTCCCGTTTTGAGCTACCAAAAACATGAAACCCTTTTTCTCTTTGTACTTTTGAGAGGAATATTTTATGAACTACTACTACTAATTTCTTTAAAACTAATGAGTATGATCTCTCTGTCTCTCTGTGTGAGTCCTCTCATTGTTGTCCTTTCCCAAAGTTGTTAAATAGTCCATGCAAAAGAATGGTACTCAGTGCATTGATTGGTCCTTCGACGGTCAAGGTCAGCCATCGCCAAGCACTTCACTGATGAAACAAATATGCACTTGACTACTTTCCTTTATATTCCCTTAAAGTCCTAAGACTTGGTAGCATAGGGCGATGGCTCTTTTCTCCATAAATTACATTGGGCGTTGCACCGAATGTCCTTCTACATCGCCCTTCTATCCAGAACTCACGGTCCTGAGTTCTATAACATTGAAGATCTCAATGGAAGATCTACAATGCACCAACTTGTTTTGGTAATGTTGATTGTGATCACCATTCAGGCTTGGGCATGGGAGTTAGATGCTACAAGATTGGGCGGTCTTGCTGATACTTCAGCGATTCACCGAATATATCAACGATGCCACTTTTGTCTTCCTTTTTGACTCTTTTGTTCCTTATCCAAGTTTTGTTGGATATTGTCCACTTGTGTAATTTTAGATCCATTATAGACACAATATATGCACATTAGTTAGCAATTGAGACTTAGTAGTGCATTGAGGACTACAATTCTTTATATAACAACCCCAAAATGTGTTCGAGATTTGGACTCATCAACACTCCCAACTTAAGCCTTTACTTGCAATCAAGCAAATCAAATATCAAGCATACCAATTTAGAGCTTGCAAATAGGAACATAAGGAGTAATACATACAATTCCACCTTTGTCATTTGTCGTTGAACTTCCACAAACCATTTGTGTGATGTTGAAGCCTAAAGAGGTGACTAAGGAGTATTCAAGGCATGGCTATGCTCATAATTGCTCATGTTATTGCTGATCACAGCATAAAAGCATCACTATTTGCCCTCATGCCAAAGATGAACCTTTGTACACAAGATTGGAAGAATGGTTTCAAAGGATCTTTTTAACTCTCACTCTCATAATCAAGAAAGAACATGTAAGAATCAACCCATAACCTTGCCATTATTCTTAATTAGAATGTATTCTGTTTCCTTCAATACTAGAATACCAAAGGACATTTTCCGTTTGTAATGTAGGGTTAAGACTAGGTAGGATAGCATATGGACTATCACGACCTAAGCCTAAAGCCTAGATGCGACACGACAAATTAGAACCCAAAAAGGGCCCCAAATAAGCCTCTTAGAATATCAATCACACATCCTTGGTCATGAAAGCAAATTAAACCACAATAAGAGATAGCATAAAAAAGGATTAGGACTAAGAGAGATCTTGATATCCATAAAAGCATTAAAGAGTCAAAATCATAGCATCCAATAACACCTCCGACTTGGAATAGAGTGGGGGTCAAGACACTTTTCGGGCTCACCCTCATAATAATAAGTGTTCAGCATAATAAAGTCTCAAAATAGCAAAATCAATGAAGAAAATGTTCTTGTACTTGAGGACTTACCAATCCTTATCTCCGAAATACCAAACTAGCCACCTGGAGGATGATCAAAAGGAGCTCTAGTCCCTATATGGTAATATAATGTAGGCATAGAGTGCACGTTAGTATGTTTGAATGTACTAAGTATACGGGATGCAATGCAACAAGACATAAGCCAATATATTCAAAATGCATAATCATAAATAATGGATATATATAATCTCAACATGACATGCATGGTCAATGTTTGTAATGAAACATGCATGTGAAACCTTCAACTTGCATAACATATAATACTTGTGTGGGAAGAGACCTTAACAGATATAGACTAAGCGAGCTACTACTTTGAATCCAAGGTATGTCACCCCCTTGGCAAGGTTATCGAGGCATGTCACCCACTCGATATGGTTATCGAGGCATGTGACTCCCTCGACAAGGTGTGGTCTACTTGCCATGGTAGCTATACAATGAATAATCTGAGGCATGTCTCCCCCTCGTGAAGGTGAGCGAGGCATGTTATCCCCTCGATAAGGTGTCGTACAACTAGATGGATCTACTAGAAAGCCATAAGAGAGATCATGTATAATCCTATGGTGTAGTTTAGAGTTAGAGTTTATATAAGGACCCCTTGAGTCTAGCCACCCATCTCAAGCCTCAATCGGAGCTAATTCTAACCCCATGAAATACCTAAAATAGTCATACTTTAATAATAATATGAATAAATTGTAAGAGACATGATGAAATGACTTGAGTAACCTATAAACATGCTTGACCTCTAATAGTAAGCCTAATTTGAACATGAGAGTAGACAATAATCATACATGATCACTTGCTTTAACGTGGATGCTCACAAAAGGTGAAAATCTTGAAAATAGGACTTAACTTGATACTTGTACAACCATACATACTTTTCATGAATTCAATACATACTTGAAAGCTCATAATCATAATGGAGTCACTTGACTTGTAAATCATGTAATAGATCATCAATAACTTGAGAATTGTAGTCATGTCATTTTATCAAACACATGGTGAGTTCATGATATTTGTTCAAAATCATAACAATCAAGAATGAAATAGGATGAGTAAACTCAATGCAAATTAACCCACCAATATGTCATAAAACCCTCATGTATGGTACCTTGAAATCCATTACAGAAGGTCATGATAACTCATAGTTTTATAGCTCAAAGTATGTATAGTCTCAATAGACATAATCAATTCACAGAATACCAGATAAGCATGCATAATCAATTAATACTTGGTAAAACCCCGACATGATTTATGTTCATAATCCATAATAAGAGGTACCCATAAGTAATACAACTTGAAAACATACAATTTTCATGAAAAAGGGAGGTTAGGCTCCATGAGTGAAAGAACCCAATGGATGAAACCCACATACTTTAAACCTTGAATTCTTTAAGGTGAACTTGAAGTAGTCTTAGAGCTTGAAATGAATCCTCAAGTTCAAAAGTTGAGCTCGAGATCCTTAGATTTAATGAGAGAATTGATAGAGTCTTAGAGGGGTTCGAGAGAGGGTTTTGTGGGTTACAGAGTTGAAACATGGCTAAGTATGAGTGATTTCACGCTTAAGTGGGCATAGGGATATAACCCCAATGCCCTTGGCCAAAATGGAAAAAGTAAGGAAAATATTGTACCAGTCTAGTCTGCAATGCATACTAAATAAGAAGGAGAAATTACGCTGCTCTGTGCCCAGGCCGCGTTGCGGCTGGGGTACAGATGCTCTCTAGAAATTAGAAATCAGTGAAAATTATTTTTTGCTATGGGTCTTCTAAAATCCAACTTATAACTATTTCTCACACAATTTTGCTCCTTGATCGAGAATATGAAGTTGAATTTTCAATATTACGCACGAAATTTGAGATATATGAACATTATAGTTATGGGCAATGCGGAACACATTTTGTGGGCATTTCAATATCTCCCACGTGGGAATATTAGTCCTCGAATGTCAAAGAAACATGCATAAGAGAAGTAATCATGAAGAGTTTAGCCCAACATGAATGCAATAAACGCATTTAAACATCATTTTCACAAATCTCAACTTGAATGTCAAAACTCACCATAGTCTCATTACTATAAACATGAATATATGAAAAATGACATGAGGGATGGAACATAAGACATGAAATAATGTAGGAGACTTAAATTATTATCTTCATCTTGAGTAGAGTGGAAGAGATACGATATCGCTTTTTCATGTCTGCATCGATTTCCCATATGGCACTTTCAACTTATTGATTCCTCTATAGGGCCTTGACGGAAGCTACTTCTTTGTTTCTCAACCTCTTCACTTGTCTATCCAAAATCTCCATTGGGACCTCTTCATAGGTCAAATTATCTTCTACATCATCCACATCATCCATATTATCCAAGAGAAATATAGCACTTGGGTCACCTTCACACTTCCTCAACATGGACACATGGAAGACCGTATGAACCATATTCATCTCCCTCAGCAACTCCAACTCATAAGAAACCTTACCCACTCTCCTAAAAACCCTATAAGGACCCACAAACCATGGGATCAGTTTTACTTTCTTGCCAAACTAGACTACATGCTTTATAGGCGAGACCTTTACGTAAACCCAATTTGAAGCTATATACCAGTAACATATGATAGATAATAGTCTTATAAGGTAGTACAATAATATAGGAAACAAGTGTGATATTCACGTAATACTTAGGAGTTCAAATGACACAATTGGCTTCAAGAACAAAAGTAGACTTTTCATGCTAGTGCTTGGAAGAAAAAACTACAGGTTCACTAATAAACAACACTACCACTAATGGAATAGCATTTGAGAAGCTTACTAGTTGATAGTGACACAAGTGTTAGATTTCATGTCAAAGAATATGTAATTGGTAGCCTTATATACCATGTGGTATGACCTTGTTATTACCTCAAAGTAACCTATTTTCTTTCCAAGTATTTACCTACAATAGAGTGGGTGATAAAACGGGCATTACTAACTCATAAAAAAGTGTTGGCAATCCAATCATACCCAAAATAACATTCAGGCAACAAATTTGTAATCATCAACCTAAGAGTGTTCTTTCAAGCTTTCCTCCTCTAATTGCATTTGTGTAATACATATTTTTGTATACATAGTGTACCTTAGCTTGTTTTTAGTTCCATTATATGCTTACAATAGTTCACAAGGTAAAACACATAACTACTCCACACAACACATAATTAAGCAGTGTAATATTGCACCTTTATCTATATTTCAGAACCAGCACCATTTCCCAACATTAACAAAACTGGTATCGACACATTAATCCACCCAAACAGTCCCAAAATAGTCCAACGTACATGGAGGACATGAGACCGTAATTCCTAATCATCCTCCCATGAGTTCTTACCAAACTTATGCAAAATATTGTACTTAATCTTATGTCAACGGAAAATAAACATATGGTAGTAACATACTTCAATTCATATAACTTTTTCTTTTTAACTCAATTTCTTCAAGAACTTCAATTTGTATTCACACTTTAAACCAAACTAGAAGCCAAATGTCCTTTACCAATCAAGAGGAATGAGTAACAACTTGGGAGAATATTTTGCAATATACTCCTCTTTAAGCATAAGTAACATATTTTCCTTATCTTTCGTAGTATAATTAAGCTAAATTATAGGTATTTGAACTTACATTAGCCTGCAACAAGGAGGGTCTCCTCAAGAACACTAAAGGAATATACGACTGCTATTTTCTTAATCCTTGAGAGAGAAGAGAAAGCTAGGGTTTAATCTACTTTTTGGTTGTGTTAAAATGAATAAAATTTCCAGCTAAAATTGCCTTTTATAAGAATTTTTTGGCCCTTAAAATAATACCTTCGAACCTCTTTACTTTGCTTATTTTTCAGACACTAAAAGTCCAAGTAGTGATGCAACTGCTTATGGATGTCAAGCTTCTCAAAAAGGTCAAAGTAGGTGACACACCTACTTGCTCTGTCCTTCGTTGGGCTGATTAGTTAGGGCTTAGCAGATTTGGAAGGTGGGCTTCCTCTTTTACATTTTCCTTTTTCTTACTTAGTTTGGGCCTCAAGTAAGTCCATTAACATAGGCTTAAATCTAACACGTTAGCCTTTTACACCTTAACTAGATCTATGTAGCTCAATTAGGTGGTACACCTAGTAGCTTAATTAAGTTTAGCAAGCAGCCTACTTGTTCGGTTTTTTTAAACATCACTCTCTGTTCGTGTATCTCAATACTTTTTTAGCTCTTTAAACTCAAAATATTTTTTTATCTTGAGGGTAAATACATCTAACGGGTTTGACTTGGAACACGTCAAGGGGTCCAAACACATTTTATCAAATTTGAATCACCACTACTACTTAAATATGGAACTTTATTCGTCGCCTATACAATAAGTACATGGAAAGAGTCATCTGGATAGAACTAGCCTACGCATGACAAGGGGTGTTACATCCTCCCCCTAAAACAACCCCAAAAAGTGCCCGAAAATGTGCCTCGGAAGTGTCTAAAATTGTAATTTCCATATGTCTCAAAATTCATGCGCGATATCAAAACTTCAACTTTATATTCTTGTTTAGGGGGTCAAAATTAGGGGAGAAAGGGTCTGACCCTGATTTTTGAGCAGATGATTAACAATTTTGATTTTTTAAGTGGTAATTTCCAGAGAGGTTTTTGCGCCCCTGGAGCGCAGATGAAGGAATTTATTTTTGTGACTTGTCTGCAATGCGCACATTTATATTTTTTCTGTCCACTTATTTTCCTTGCGGTCCAAGACTTTGAAGTCTTGGACCATTTTTTACCCTTATATCATCCTAAAGATTCCCCAATACTTACTCAAGTACTTAGCCAAATTTTTCACTCCTAAATTAAAGTCTCAAACCCTCATCTGAAACTAAGAATTTCCTTCAAGGTTCAAGTATCCATTTTCAATCTTCATCAAGAGTTTCTCCAAAGCAAAGGTATGTCTATTTCAATAATTGGGTCCTTTCATCCATGGTGCCCTAACCTATTTTTTTCTCAATTTTCATGATTTAAGGTTGATTTTACAAATTGTTTACTAGTATGAACTTGTCTGTGGACTATGTTAAAGCTATATGAGTTTGCGACTGTTTTGCTATGTTTTGAGCTAAGAATCTTTGATCTATCGTAAAATTGGAGAAGGGGTTTTGATGTATATTGTTTGAGGGTGTTGCAAGGTGTTGATTGATGGTTTTACAATAAATTTTCTCACATGATTCCACTCTTGTATTGCACGATTTTACATTAGCACTATACACCCGCCAAGTGTTTAACAAAATATTCACTTATAATTTCTTCAGGAATTAAAGGATCAATGCATGTCTTATGTTATGAATAATGTTATGATGATGAAATAAGAGTATCTATATGATGTTATTATGATGATAGAATGAAATAATTTATATGGTATTTCTCTATATAGTGTTGAATTGACCATAGCCAATTGAGGGTTATGCCTCAATCACCATGGGAGGTAGGGTGTGACCATCCTCTAACCTATCAAGGGGTTTGTACCTTGGCACCATGGGAGGTCAGGTGTGACCATACTCTAACCCATCAAGTGGTTTGTACTTGGTTAACCTACTGAGGGGTTTGTACCTCAATCACCATGGGTGATAGGGTGCAACAATCCACCATAATATGGTCCATTTTCACACTTCTATTATAATATATGATGCATGCCTTTACTACAAGCATCACATATGCATGTCATCTGGTAATATGTTAGTTAATTTCTTAAATTATGCATATCAATTATGTCGCTTATCTCTTGTTGGATTTTATCCTACATACTTATTACATTTAAGACTACTAATGCATACTCTTGCCTACATGATATCACCATGTAGGAACTGGTGCACAAGTTAATTATCTTCCACCTCCACGTGGCTAGTTAGGTACTACTCAATCTATGTAACACCCCACATTTTACATGTACTAATGCTATACAAATAAATCATGTTATGCTTTGGTCAAATTAGCATCAATTCTTGAAAGAGCTTGAATCTCGTCTTAACGGACAATATGTGAGTCTAAATGCTTAAGAGGGTTGAGGGTGTATATGTGTTGGTGTTAAATTGAGGATATATTAGCCTTA
>JAOTQJ010005236.1:19072-56279 GCA_025642045.1 Solanum sejunctum
CTTAACTTTTCATAGTTAGATTGCCAAATGCATCAATGTGTTGTGGTTTCTTAGTAGCTACTTGATCATGTTTTGAAAATGCTAGTATGGGTACCTGAGTTGAAATTGAATAAGGCATATGCCATTGGGATGATTGCTACATATTGCTTATTATCTATCTAGATTGAGTCATTGCTTTAGAACAAGCAACAATTCTAAGTTGAGGATGTTGATGCGCTGTCAAAATACAACATATTTAGTGCCTAAAACAATGGATTTTATGTGTTCTTAATACGACTTTATATGAGTTTTTTGTGTTTTGTGTTTAGTTTTGTAGAAAATGTAGGTTGGCCTAATTTTGGGGAAAATAACAGATTTTGTTAAATTTGAGGACCTACGAGACCCACTATGAGTCATAGCCCAATCTACGAGTCGTAGGGAATGATCATAGTGATTAATAGTTTTCTAAATCAAAAATCTGAGAAATTGAAGTCCAACCATATGAGCCATGTTACAGGTCGTAGTCCTCACTATGACTCATAAAAGAAGACCTCATAGTGATTAACAATTGAAATGCCCCAAAAGATGCCCAAAAATGTGCCTCGAAAATGCCCATAATCATAATTTTCTTATATCTCAAAATTTGTAAATGATATTGAAATTCTAATTTTATATTCTTGATCAGGGGGAAAATTGAGCGGGAAATGGGCCTAACCTCAATTTTAGAATAACCATAGCAAAAATTAGATTTTGCTAAGTTTTTCGCAAAATAGTGGACGTGCGCATTCCCTCCGCGACGCAAAGCCACGCGGAGTAGTGTATTTTGTTTTCAGTTTTTAAGTTTTTGCATAAGGCTTCGGGGTCTTGGTCCTAGCTATACGTAAAAACATCTATACTTAGTCATTTTTCAGCCTCATATCATTCAAGATATTCCCCAAAACCTTCTCTAACACTTAGCCAAATATTTCACTCAAATTGAAGTGTCACAAGCTCATTTCAGGTCCTAAGGAATTTACTCAAGCTTCTAGTTCTCATTACAATCTTCATCAAGGGAATCTCCAAAGCTAAGAAATGTGGGTTTTAGCCATTGGGTCTTTTCACCCATGGTGCTTCACCTTCCTTTTTATACAAATTATATGTTTTCAAGTTGATTTACTTATGAGTATTCTTACTATAAACTTGATTGTAAATTATGTTGGGTTTTCATGAAATGTGGACTCTTTAAGAATGTTTTATGTTATCAATTTATGTTGTATGATGAGATTTGATGAAGGATTTTATTTTATCTTGTATGAGGGTGTTACCAAGTGTTGGTGGGTTGATTTACATTAAGTTCCCTTCGAGTTACCTTTCCAACGCACCTAGTTTCACCTCATTTCGAGTTTGGTTGAAGGTGTTATGGCAATTTTTCCTGAGACCCTCCCGTGCAATGAAACCACATGGGCACCTTGATGGGCAATGTGGCATTGGATAAACCATGTGGATTATCTTGAGCTAGAAAAAGCCATTTTTATCCTAAGGGATATTGCACAACCAGTTCCACATGCTATATGGCTTGCCACTAACTTTTTGGCTAGCCGTGAGAGTGTACAAGTGAGGCAAGGTTGGCATGAGAAAGGAGTTTTTAGCTAAGTGTAGTGCCATGGAAATCTCCAAGTCCCTTGGAAAGCTTGACGAGCCATCTGGTCTAGCATGGAGTCTCCTAGAAACAACTTGTCTCATCACCAAGTGTAACTCCACGAGCCACTACACGGATCATGTAACATCACACAACTCGTAGAGCCTCCTAGAAAAGTGACGAAATGTGATTTTTTTCTATGTGTTCCAACTTCCAATTTTTGACTAAGTCTCATCTCACAGGCACTCCACACTACCCTTGGAGTGCTGCATGACCAGCATGGGCCTCAGTGGGGCCTCACTTTGCCAATTTTCTCATACGTTCTTTAATGGCATTTTCATAAATTTTATGTATTCTAATGACCTTTTTGAGACTTTTAATGCTATCTTAACCTCCCCAAAAGACTTAAACCCTATTCTAAAGGATCAAAATCATTACTCTCAACTTGAACACAGTTTCAAATTCTTTCAAGAGCCTCCATCAAACCTCAATACAAATTCAAGGAGACTCAGGAACAAGTGTTAGATTTGAAGACTCCATTCCAAGCTTACATTCTTTCCAAACTCAATTTGAAGAAACTCAAGATCAAAGGTATATGAGTTTCAACCATTGGGTCCTTTCACTCATGGTGTCCAATCTCCCATTTCTATAAAATTAAATGTTCCCAAGTTGTAATGCTCATGGGTATTATTCATTAGTGATTATGATCATATACTATATTGGGGTTTCATGAAAGTGTGATTGAAAACACATGTTTAGTCCTTTTAAGTCTATACCATGAGATGACTTCCCTATTATAATTATTTATGTTTCAACCAATAGAACTATGATCTTTATTGATATTTGATGAAGGTTTTTGATGTATCTTGCATGAGGGTATTACCAATGATTCATGGTTTGATTTAAGTCAATCTTTCTGGCATGATTTCACTCTTGGATTGCGTGGGTTTACACTAGCATTATACACCCACCAAGTCTTTGATAAATTGTCCGGTTTAGGTTTCTTGATATATTGATGATCTATTGCATGATCTATAACTTATACAGCTTTATGATGATTGTCACGACACAAGCCTAGGGCTTAGACATGACTGATGAATATACAACCCGAAGGAACTCCAAATAAGCCTCATAGCATATCATTACACATCCTTGGTCGTATAAGATAATAGAATGGAAATAAGAGATAAACATAAACAAAGGGAATTGGGACTAAGGGTAAACTACCATATCATAAATATCGAGAGACAATAGAGCCAAAGCTCATAGCATAGATACATAATATATCCAACAATACCTCTACTACATAGAGAGTAGCTAGGGCCAAGACAAAGCAACCAAGCTCACCCTAGGCTCACTCTCATAGTCAATACATAAGTCAAAGAGAAAAAGTATTAACACATAGCAAGAGAACATAAGTAACATCCCCAGAATGGAGGACTCACCAATAAGCTTGATAGAAGTCATACTAGCCACGTGGAGGAGGAGGAGGATCAAGCGGTACACCAGTTCCTATATGGTGACATCATGTATCCATAGAGTATGCATTAGTATGTTTGAATGTACTAAGTATATAGGATGCAATGCAACAATAGAGAGGAATCATAATCAAAATACTTGATTAGATAATAGATGAGCATATGGCAATATGTCATGAATGGAAGATGCTTGAATTAAATCATAGGTGGAGGGAGTGACCATTTCTTTGCAATACAAAGCCTAATACCCTCTTGGAGAAGCACATGAGGTATGATCCCCTTCATGAGGTTGTTGACGTACAAAATTCTCAATGGGTTAATGGGTACAAACCCCCAACATGGTTGATGGAGTAGAAACCCCCCAATAAGGTTAATGGGTACAAACCCCTAACATGGTTGATGGAAGTTGCCCCAGCCTACCACCCGTGGTGACTGGAATATAAACACCCTAATAGGTTGATGGGTACAAACCCCCAATAATGTTTATAGATAGTCTCACCCTACCACCCGTGGTGATCGAAGTACGAACCCCCCGACAGGTTACCAAGGTACGAATCCCTAAACATGACTACCTGGTGCACGACCCTAGATTAGGGCATGGTCACAAGCAAACACTATAAAGAATAATATCATTTATAGATTTATTCCTCTCATCATCATCTAGTCATCATACCCATATATACATTTCATCATCATTGTATTCTAATTTCATCATCATTCTATCATCATAGACATATATTTATTTTATCATCATTCTATCATCATTTCATCATCATATAGTTATTCAACTCATAAGACAAACATTACTCCTCAATAAACCATAACCGGATATTTTATCATACACTTAGTGGGTGTATAGTGCTAGTGTAGAACCATGCAATTCAAGACTGAAATCATGCTAGAAAATTTAATGTAAAACCTTCAATAGATACTTGGTAACACGATCAAGCAATATACATCAAAACCTTTCACCACATCTTACAATACACCTTTGTGTCATAGCTCAAAACATGGTAAAATAGTCACAATATCATAAATCCCAACACGGTGTGCAGTGATTTTCGTAATCTATAATATTCATAAATAAATCAACTTTAAATTATGCAAATTAGAGTAAAAGGAGCTTGGGTATCATGGGTGGAATGAACCCATGAAGGAAACCCACATACCTTAGCTTTAGAGATAAACTTGATGAAGATTGGAGATGGAGACTTGAAACTTGAGAGGAAATCCTTAGATCTGGAGAGGGTTTTGAAATTTGAGTTTAGGAGTAAAATATTTGGTTAAGCATTTGAATTAGTAAAATATTTGACTAAGTATTTGAATGAGTATTGGGAAATGCTTAGAATGATATGAGGGTGAAAAAAATGGCTACGTATATGTATATTCATGTTTGGGAACACTTAGGGCCAAGACTCAAAAGTCTTGGACTGCAAGTAAAATAATTAGCCAAAATTTACATAGGTCTATGTCACGAACCTACCGCAGATACCAAGTTTACACTTGTCCATGACAACTGTGCCTCGTGGCATTGTTGCAGACCAATTCTAGAAATTAAAATCTTAGAAATTTGGAATTGTGATTCAATTGCTCAAAAATTGGAGTTAGACCCATTTCCCACTCAAAATAACCCTCTGATCAAGAATATGAAGTCGAATTTCTAATATCGCGCACGAATTTTGACATATATAGAAATTATGATTCCAAGCACTTTCGACGCACATTTTCGGGTAATTTTTGAGGTTGTTACAATATCTCCCCCTTGGTAACATTCTCCCTCAAATGTCAAAGAGACGTATATGAGAGATACAAACATAACAAATTTCAGCCCTCATTGAAATGCAACAATGCACTTAAACATCTTTTCAAAATCTCATCACAAGTATAAAATCATCATGAACTTGTCAATTTAAACATGAACACATGCAATGACATGAGGACTGAACTTAAGACTTGAGACCATATAAAGACTTAAATTGATACCTTAGACTTGAGGGTAGTGGAAAAGGTATGGATATTGCTTTTTCATGTTCGTTTCGGCCTCCCAAGTAGCACTTTTAACTTGTTGATTCCTCCAAAGGACCTTAATGGAAGCGACCTCTTTGTTTCTTAATCTCTTCACTTGCCTATCCAAGGCCTGAATCAGAACCTCTTCATTGGTCAAATTATCATCAAAACACCTATAACATCAAAAGGTGCATTCGGATCAGCCATATATTTCCTCGACATGGACACATGAAACACTGGATGAACCAAATCTATTTCCCTAGGGAATTCCAACTTATATGCTACCTTTGCCAGCCCTTCTTGGTACCCTATAAAGACCCATATATCTTTGGCTTATCTTTCCCTTCTTACCAAAGCGAAACACACCCTTCTTGGGTGACCTTTAAATAAACCCAATCACCAACTAGGAATTCAAGATCCCTTCTCCTTACATTGTCATAAGACTTTTCGTAACTTTAGGCCATATTCAACCTTTCTATAATCATCCTAACCTTCTCAAGAGCCACCATAACCAGATTTGGTCCAAAAAAACTACCTCACCAACCTCTTACCAATCAATAGGTGATCTATAATATCTCCCATAGAGAGCCTCAAATGGATCCATACTACTACGAGAATGATAGCTATTGTTGTAGGCAAACTCAATAAATGGAAGTTGATCATCCCAACTACCTTTAAGCTCCAGCACATATGCTCTAAGCATATCTGCAAGGGGTTGGATGGTCCTCTTTGCTTGGTCATCCACTTGAGGGTGGAAGGCCATACGAAGATTAACTCTAGTACCAAGACCTCTTTGAAAGGACCTCCAAAAGTGAAGTGAATTGTGCCCCATGATCCGATATAAGGACAAAGAAACCCCACGCAACCTTACCAAGTTACCAATGTACAACCTTACATAATCTTCAGCACTATATGTGGCCTTAACTAGTTGAAAATGAGCAGATTTTATTATCCTATGAACCATAACCCAAATGGAACTAAAACCCTTTCTAGTTTTGGGCATCTCAACAACAAAATCCATATTTACCTTTTCCCATTTCCAAGTAGGGAACCCAATGTCTTGGGTTAGGCCACTTGTCCTTCGATGTTCAGCTTTGATTTGTTGACAACTATGTCAAATGGAAATGAATTTGGAAATATCCCTCTTCATTCCTCCCCACCAATACACATCTCTCAAATCACTATACATTTTGGTTGAACCAAGGTGGATAGAATAAGAAGAGTTATGGGCCTCATCAAGGATTCTCTCCCTCAAACCATCAACATAAGGCACACACAACCTACCTTGGTACCTAAGGGCACCATCTCCCCCTTGGGAGAAACCCTCCACCTTGTTACTAAGGCCTTCAATTCTAACAAGGAGGAATCAAGATCTTGCTTTTCTTTCAACTCATCAACCAAGGAAGACCTAGAATCATCAACAACAACAATGCCCCTATTACTAACCTCTCCCAACCTAACTCCTAACGTAGCCAATTGATGCACCTCCCTAGCCATCTCCTTATCACCACCATCAACATGAGCTAAACTACCCATAGACACCCTACCCAAAGCATCCGCCGCCACGTTTGCCTTACTGTGATGATAATGCACACTCACATTATAGTACTTAAGAAGTTCTAACCATCTCATATGCCTCAAGTTGAGATCCATACGAGTGAAGACAGATTGGAGGCTCTTATGATTGGAGAACACATCAACATCTACTATATAGAAATAATGACGTAAAATCCTTAATGCAAACACAATGGCGGCTAACTCAAGATCATGGGTAGGGTAGTTCTTTTCATGCACTTTGGGTTGTCTAGAAGCATAGGCTATGACCTTACATTGTCGCATCAACACATATCCCAAACCAACCTGGGAAGCATCACAATACACAACAAATCCCTCAAGCCCATGCGGTAGTGACAATATAGGGGCAGACACAATTTTATCTTTCAAGGTTTGGAAGCTCCGCCCAAATTCATCGGTCTACAAAAACTTAAGCTTCTTTTGAGTCAATTTTGTCATAGGGGAAGCAATAGAAGAGAACCCATTTATAAACCTTCGATAGTACCCCACTAAGCCCAAGAAACTGCTAATATCTGACGGAGTCAATGGTCTAGGCAAATTTCCAATCACATCTAGGATCCACCTTTATACCATCTCCAAACACTACATGCCCTAAGAAAGCAACCTCCTTCAACCAAAATTCACATTTTTCATATTTAGCATATAATTTCTACTCCCTCAATCTTTGCAACACAACCCTCAAATGAGCCTTATGTTCTTCCTCGCCACAAAAATAGATTAAAATGTCATCAATGAAGACCACAACAAAGGAGTAAAGATAGGGTATAAAGACTCTATTCATTAGGTCTATGAAGATGGTTGGTGAATTGGTCAACCGAACAGACATCACCAAAGGCCATCTTGGGAATACCAGAATCCTCAACTTCACTTGATGGTACCTAGACCGAATATCAATCATAGAGAAATGGCTAGCCCTTTGCAATTGGTCAAACAAATCATCAATCTTTGGAAGAGGATACCTATTCTTGATGGTGACCCTATTGACTTTTTGGTAGTCAATACACATACCAAGGGATCCATCCTTCTTTTGAACAAACAACACCAAAGCACCCCAAGGTGATTGGCTAGGTCTAGTAAATCACTTCTCCAACAAGTCCCTCAATTGTTCCTTTAACTTCGCCGGGGCCATAAGGTAAGGAGTAGTAGAAATGGGTTGAGTATCGGGGAGGAGGTCTATGACAAAGTCTACTTCCCTTTCGGGAGGAACATCAAGAAAGTTATTTGGGATGACATGACAAAACTCATTTATAATCGAAACTTACTCTATGGGAAGGACTTTAGACTCTATATATCTAAACCTCACAAATGGTAAAGACACCCCTTAGAGATCAAGTTACGGGCTTTAATGCAAGAGATGAATCCATCTTTAACCACCACATCTTGACTTTCCCACTTAAGGGTAGGTTCATTTGGAAATGAGAATTTGACCTTATGGGTTCTATAAACAAGAGAAGCATAGTATGCATACAACTAATCCATCGCAAGAATAATATCAAAATTAACCATGTCTAACTCAACAAGATCACAAGGCAAGATTTTATGCAAAATATAAATAGGACAACTTCTATAAACTTTTCTAGCAATAATAGATCTATCGATAGGAGTGGACATCACACATAACTCATGGAATAACTCAGGGTTAACATGGAACTTTTTGACAACAAAGAGGGTAACAAATAAAAGGGTGGCACTCGGATCAATCAATGTATACACATTAATGTCAAAGATTTTCAATATATCGGTAACAACATCAGAGACTTAATCAACCCCTTGCCTCCCATGAAAAGCATAGAACTGGTTGTACCTTGGGGCACCATCTTACTGACCACCTCTCCCCAAAAAACCATGTTAGCACCTTGTGGACGAACCACTTTGCCCTTGTTGCTATTTTAGGGGCAATCCACCATTTTGTGACCTACCTCACCACAATCAAAGCATGCATTTGTATCTCTCAAATATATTGGACATACCTTATAAGGAACTACAACACCAACACCTTGGGCCCTTGGAAAGTCTTTGGTATCCCTCTTTTGAAATACATTAGAATACCCTTGGCCTTTATGGAATCGGCCACCCTTTTCAAATTTACCCTCAAAATGGGCCCTCTTAGCCTCATGACCTTTCCTCTTCCTCTATTTCTCTTTTTCCATTTGTTTGGCATAGGTCGTTAAATAGGACAAGTCTATATCACCGATCAACATAGTTGACCAACATTCTTCACTCACCAAGTCAGATACCCCCATCATAAATTTGTTTATTCTTGACCTTGGGTCGACAACCAAGTAAGGAGCAAACATTGAAAATTGGTTGAACTTGAGGGCATATTTTCTCACACTCATTGACCCTCATATCAAATTCATAAATTTCACCAATTTAGCTTCCCTAAGCTCAAGAGGGTAAAATCGACTAAGGAAAGCCACTTTGAACTCTTCCCAAAGCACCACATACTTGACCCCCTTCTTTTCTTTCCATTGGTTGTACCATATTGGTGCTACCCCTTTGAGTTGGTAGGCAGTCAAGTCTGATAACCTTTATCATGACCCAAGCCTAGTGCTTAAACATGACTAATGAATGGGGAACCAGAAAAAATCCCAAAAAGCCTCATAGCATATCATTACACATCTTTAGTCAGGGAAGTAATTAGAATGACAATAAGAGATAAACTTAAACAAAGGGAATTGAGACTAAGGGTAAACTATCATATCATAAACATCAAGAGATAACTATGTCAAAGATCATATCATAGATACATAACATGTCCAATAACACATCTAATACATAGATAAGAGTGGAGACCAAGACAAAGCAACTGGGCTAACCCTCATAGTCAATACATAAGTTCAAGGGAGAAAGTCATAATACATAGAAAGATATGATAAGTAATGTCCCCTGAATGGAGGACTCACCAACAAGCTTGATAGAAGTTGTACCAACCACGTGAAGTAGGAGGATGATCAAGCGGTACACTGGTTCCTACATGGTGACATCATTTAGGCATAGAGTATACATTTTTACATTTGAATGTACTATGTATGTAGGATGCAATGCAACAATAGATAGGCATCATAATCAAAATGCTTGATTAGACAATAGATAAGCATATGGAAATATGTCATGAATGGAAGATTCTAGAATTAAATAATACTTTCATAGAACATAACATATATAGAGGGAGTGACCATTTCTTTGTGCAATCCAAGGCCTATCACCCGCTTAGATAGGCGCATGAGCTACGAATATGAAGGTTGTTGAGGTACAAACACCCAATGGGTTGAAGGGTACAAACCCCCAACATGGTTGATGGAGTACACACCCACTAACAAGGTTGATGACTATAAACCCCTAACATAGTTGATAGGTAGTCGCACCTTACCACCCGTGGTGACCGAAGTACAAACCCCCTGATAGGTTGATGGGTACGAACACCAAATAAGGTTGATAGAGAGTCACACACTGCTATCTGTGGTGACAGGGGTAGAAACCCCTCTGATAGGTTACTAATGTATGAACCCTTTGATACGGTTACCCGGTACAACCCCTGAGTAGGACATGGTCATAAGCTAACACTATATAGAATAATATAATTTATACATTCATCCCTCTCATTGTCATCTAGTCATCATACCTATACATACAATTCATCATCATTTCACCATCATTCTATTCTCATTTCATCATCATTCTATCATCATAGAAATATATCTATTTCATAATCATTTCATTATAATTCTATCATAATTTCATTATCATATAGTCGTTCAACTGATAAGATAAGCATTGAGCCATCAACTCCTCAATAAGTCATAACTAGACATTTTATCAAACACTTAGAGAATGTGTAGTGTTAGTGTAAAACCATGCAATTCAAGAGTGAAATCATGCTAGAACATTTAATGTAAAACTTTCAATAGATACTTGGTAACACCCTTAAGCAATATACATCAAATCCCTTCATCAAATCTTACAATATACCTTGGTTTCATAGCTGAAAACATGGTAAAATAGTCACAATATCATAAATCCGATCACAGTGTGCAGTTATTTTCATAATACAAAAAGATTCATGAATAAATCAACTTTAAATCATGAAAATTAGAGTAAAAGGAGCTTGGGTATCATTGCGGAAGGAAATCATGAAGGAAACCCACATACCTTAGCTTTGGAGATGAACTTTATGAAGATTGTAGATGGAGACTTAAAATATGAGATGAAATCCTTAGATTCTGAGAGGGTTTTGGGACTTGAGTTCAGTAGTAAAATATTTGGATAAGTGTTTAAATGAGTATTAGGAAATATTTAGAATGATATGAGGGTAAAAAAATGACTAATTATAGGTGTATTCGTGTTTGGGAATACTTACGCCCAAGACTCAAAACTCTTGGACCGCAAGAAAAATAACTTCGCTGAATTTATGTAGCTTCACATCGCGGACTCTAAGTTTAGACATGTCCTCGATAGCTGCACGTCACAGCACTATCGCAAATTTGTTCTGGAAATTTTAGAAATTTGGAATTCTGATTCGATTGCTCAAGAATTAGGGTTGGACCCCACACCCACACAAAATGACCCCCCGATCAAGAATATAAAATCAAATCTTTGATATCACGCATGAATTTTGAGATATATGAAAATTACGGTTCTAGGCACCTCTGAGGCATATTTTTTGGTACTTTTTGGTGTCGCTAAAATGATGAAAGGAGGTATTACTATTACATATGTGTTAATTTCATGAAAAGTATCTTTAGTATTGTCAGTTGACCATTACCAATTGAGGGGTTGATACCTCAATCACCATAGATGGTAGGGTGTGACAACCATCAACCAATTGAGGGATTGATACCTCAAGCACCATGGACATTAGGGTCTGGAAACCATTAACCAATTGAGGGTTTTATATCTTGATTACCTCGGATGGCGGTGGTATGCCATCAACCAGTTCAGTGGTTGATACCATTATTACTTTGGATGGGGTGGTCATGCCCATCAACCAATTGAGGGGTTGATTCTTCAATCACCTCCAAGGGGTAGTCTACCTCGTATTCCATGTACTAAGTTATTTGGTTTATGATAATGGTCTTTTCCTACACATGAAATATATTCAATATATAAGCATGTTTTACTTCAAGCATCATTTATACAAGTCATATTGTCATAGTGTTATCCATTGCAAATGATATTGCATTTTTCCTATGTTGCCTATCTCTTGTTGCATTGCATCCTACATACTTAGTACATTAAAAGGTACTAACAGGTATTATATGCTGACATGACATTACCATATATATATCAGAGCCCCACTTGATCATGCTCTTCCTACACGTGGCTCGATTTCTCTCAAAGTAAGTTGGTGTGTCCTCAACTCCGAGGACATATTCTCTTGATTTATGCTATGTATTGACTCTTCTTAAGTTGGAAACTTATGATTATGAGGGTCAGCCCAGAGAATGTATTGGGCCCTGCTCCTATCTATGTATTAGAGGTGTTATTGGAACCTTATGATAAGTTAATGCTATGCTATTTGCTTGTTATGTTTCTATGGTATCAAGTATATCTCTTAGCATAGTATTGTATTTTAACTATCTCATGTTGTTGTTTTAATGCTTCCATGACCAAGGATGTCTAATGATATGCTAAGGGGCTTATTTGGGGTCCCTTCAAGTTCCCCATTTGTCATTAGTTATGAAAAACTTGGTATCAGAGCACTAGGTTGTTAATGGTCCTCGCATCAAACATACCATGTTGATTAGAGTCTAATTCATGGTTGTGTTGTGCAACACAACTATGAGTAAGAGTCCCTGAGATATTTTACGAAATGTTTTCCTTCTTTATGATCTATGTCATGCTATAAAAGTAAGGTAAGATTTACCCTCTAATAAATGTTCCTTACCACTTTTAGATCATGCCTAACATTAGAGAAAGAAAAGCCTGCACATCCACCGAACAATCAACTCATGGAGAGCTCTGGGATGCTCTCACCACGCTAGCTCAAGCCATGGCTAACCAAGTTAACTAAGGGTCCCAAGCCCCTCATAATCCTTCCCTGACATCTCGAGTGAGGGACTTTATCAGGATAAATCCACTAGAGTTCTATGGGTCTAAAGTGGATGAGGACCTTCAAGAATTTGTTGATGAGGTGTAAAAAGTGTTATCTATTATAGGTGTGAGGTCAAAAGAAAAGGTGGAGTTGGCAGCTTACCCACTCATGTGGGTGGACGACATATGGTATACTTAATGGAAGTAGGAGAAGGAGAACAACAATTTAATTCTGTGGGAGGAGTTTATGGAGGCTTTCCTCAACTAATTCTTTCCTCTTAAGCTTAGGTAGGCTAATATGATGGAGTTCATGAATTTGAAGCAACTATCTATGAGTGTGAGGGAGTAGGTCTTCAAGTTCAACCAACTCTTTAAGTATGCTCAACACTTAGTTGCTGACCCGAGGTCTAGCATGAATAAGTTTATGATGGGTGTTTCCAATTTGGTGAATGAGGAGTGTCGTGCTGCTATGTTGATTAGTGACATGGATTTATCCCGCCTATCGACTCATGCCGAATAATTGGAAGAGAGAAGTTGAGAAAGAGAAGGGATAATAAAGCCAAGAGGGCCCATTTTGATGGTAAGTTCCAAAGTTCCAAGGGTGGCGGGTTTCATCAAGGCCAAGGTTTTTCTCATGATCCTAATAGAAGGTTTTCTAATGATTACCCAATGGCCCAAGATGATGATGCTGTGGTACCCAATTCTATGTCTCCAAAGTGTGATAGGGGTCATGGTGGCCCATGTTTGAAGGACACCAATGCTTGTTTTGGTTGTGGTGAAGTGGGGCATAAGGTGAGAGATTGTCCACATAATCGCAACAAATCTAAGGGTGTTTGTCCACAATGCTGGGGTACAAATGCGATTCCTCTTGGGAGAGGAGGACAACAAGGTGGTGCCCCAAAGACCAATCGATTTTATGTGCTTCAAGGGAGCAAGCGGTAGATATGGTGCTTGATGTCATCACCGGTATGTTAAAGGTCTTTGATTTTGATATGTAATCATTGATAGACCCGGGTGAAACTCTTTCTTTTGTTACTTCTTTTGTGGCCTAAAGGATACATGTTAAACCCAAATTATTGTGTGATTCTTATGAGGTGCGTACTCCTATTGGTGCATCAACTGCTACTAGAAAGGTCTATAGAAATTGTCCTTTTTGTATCTGGCATACAATATTGCCTTTTAATCTTGTTGACTATCATATGATGGATTTTGATATTATTCTTGGGATGGATTGGTTGCACACTTATTTTGCCTCTATTTATTGTAGAACTTGTAGGGTCAAATTCCAATTCCCATATAACCCATGCTTGAGTGGGAGAGTCTTGATGTGGTGGTCAAGGGCAGGTCTATCTCTTGCATTAAAGCCCAAAAGTTGATCTCTAAGGGGTGTATCTATCATCTTGTGAGTATTATTGATGTGGAGTACTAAATCATTCCCCTAGAGTCAGTTTCGGTGGTTAATAAGTTCCTAGATATCTTCCCAAATAACTTCTCGGTGTTTCTCCTAAAAGGAAAATAGATTTTGGCATAGATCTCCTTCCCTACACTCAACTTATTTCTATTCCTCCTTACTGTATGGCCTTGGCAGAGTTGAAGTAGTTGAAAGAGCAATTCAAGATTATGTTGGAGAAGGGTTTTATTAGGCCTAGCCAATCACCTTGGGGTGTACTAGTGTAGTTTGTGAAGAAGAAGGATGGTTCTCTTAGAATGTGCATTGATTACAGACAATCTTAATAGAGTTACCATCAAGAATAAGTATCCTCTACTAAGGATTGATAATCTATTTTACCAACTTCAAGGGGCTAGTCACTTCTCTATGATTGATCTTCGATCTGAGTATCACCAATTGAAGGTGAGGGAGTGTGACACTCCTAAGATGGCCTTACGAACTAGGTATGGGCACTATGAATTTGTGATTATGTTTTTGGGGTTGACCAATGCACTGACTATCTTCATGGATCTTATGAATAAGGACTTCAAAGCCTACCTTGATTCATTTATTGTGGCCTTCATTGATGATATTTTGATCTTTTCCCACAGTAAGTAGGAGAATGTGAGTCATTTGAGGGTGGTGCTACAAAGAATTACAAGATGACAAGTTATATGCCAAGTATGAGAAACGTAAGTTTTGGTTGCAAGAGGTTGCCTTTCTAGGTCATGTAATTTCAGGGTAGGGTATTAACGTAGATCCTAAAAAGATGAAAGTGATTAGAAATTGGCCTAAACCTATGACCCCATCGGATATTAGAAACTTCTTGAAGAATTGAAGGTCCAATGCATGTCTTATAAGTAAAAATGACTATATGATGATGAAAGGAATGTATGTATATGATATTATCTCTATAGTGTTAGGAATTGACCAAGCCTCAATCGGGGGGTTATAGGCCCAGGTAACCTATTGAGGGGAGGTTAGGACCCTATAACCATGTCGAAGGTTTTATACCTTGATAACCACATTGGGGGATTTGTACTCCATTAACCATGTTTGGGGGTTTGTACTCCATCAATCATTTGGGGGGTTTGCACCTCATCAACCTATTGAGGGGTTCATACCTCATTCACCTCTCTAAAGGGGTGGTAGGCCATAGATATGCACTAATAATGGTCTCTCCTTACATATGTATTATGTTCTATATAAGCATGATTTTACTTAAAGTGTTTCTCATACTTGCCATATTGCTATAAGCTTATTAATTGCCTATTATATACATTTTGTTTATAGTGCTTATCATTTGCTGCATTGTATCCTACATACTCAGTACATTCAAAGTTACTAACAAATACTCTATGCCTATATGATGTCACCACGTAGAAACCAGAGGCCCACTTGATTATCCTCCCCCATATGGTTAGTACGACATCTCTCAAGCTTGTTGGTGAGTCCTCTATTTTAGGGATGGTGTTTATGATCTCATGCTATATTTTAAGACTATCTTTCTTTATATAAATATGTACTTTGAGGGTTAGCTCGGTAGCTTTTCTTGGCCCTCAGTAAGTATCTAAGTTTTAGAGGTGTTGTTTGACATGTTTGTATTATACTTGAGCTATGACACTCTCTTAACTCTTGAATGTTTATAATATGAAATTGTTCCTTAGCCTCGTTTGTCTCTATCTACTATCTTATGTTGTAGTTTATTGCTTCCGCGACCAAGGATGTTGTACAATATGCTAAGAGGCTTGTTTGGGGTCCTTTTAGGCTCCCTATTGGCCATGTCACGTCTAGGCCCTAGGATTGGATCACGACAAACTTGGTATTAGAGCACTAAGTTGCTCTATCCTCAGAGTCTAACATATAGTGTCGATTAGAGTCTTATTTATGGTTGTGTTGTGTACCACAACTATGAGTAGGAGGCTTTGAGGCATTTGAGGAAATGTTTACATTCTTCATGTTCTAAGTCATGCTATGGAGTTAAAGTAAGTTATTCCCCCCTAATGATTGTTCTTTGCTATTCTAGATCATGTCTAACATAAGATGAAGAAGAGCCCGCACACCCAAGAAGCAACTGGCTCATAGAGAGCTCTGGGATATTCTCACTTTGCCTGCGCAAGTTGAACCAAGCCGATGAAGGGGCCCAAGCCCCTCATGCTCCTATACTGGCTTCTTGAGCGAGAGATTCATGAGGATGAATTCCCCAGAATTCTATGGGTTAAAGGTGAATGAGGATCCTTAAGAGTTCATTGACAAGGTCTAAAAGGTTTTGGCTATTATATGTGTTAGATCTGAGGAGAAGGTAGAGCTGGCATCTTACTAACTCAAGGGGGTGGCATAAATATGGTTTAATCAATGGAAGGAGAAGAAAGGAATAAATAATGTGGTGCTTTGGGAGGAGTTCAAGGCAATTTTCCTTAATTGGTTCTTCCCTCTTGAGCTTAGGGAAGCCAAATTGGTAGAGTTTATGAATTTGAGACAAGTGTCTATCAGTGTGAGAGAGTATGCCCTCAAGTTCACTCAACTCTCTAAATATGCTCCCCACATGGTGGTTGACCCAAGATCTAGGATGAACAAGTTTGTAATGGGTATTTTCGATTTGTTGAGTAAAGGATGTTGGTCTACTATATTAATTGGTGACATGGATTTATCCTGGTTGATGACCTATGCCGAGACAATTGAAGAGGAGAAGTTAAGGAAGAGGAGGAGTCATGAGGCCAAGAGTTCCCATTTTGAGAAAGAGTTTCATTATCAAAAGGGTCGCCGATTTAATCAAGGCCAAGGGTCCTCTCCTACATTTAATGCTGCCAATCAATTCCAAGGAACCAAGGTGTTAGGGGTATGGTTCCTAATAGTGGGTGTCCAAAATATGGTAGGGGTCATAGTAGCCCATGTTTGAGGGATACTACTATCTATTATGGTTATGGGGAAGTTGGACATAAGGTGATGGATTGCCCCTAAAATCGCAACAAAGGCAAGGATATTTGTTCACAAGGTTATAATGCAGTTATTTTGGGAAGAGGTGGTCAATAAGGTAGTGCCCCAAGGCACAATTTGTTGTATGCTTTGAATGAGAGGCAAAGGGTTGATGAGGTGCTCGATGTCATTACCAGTATGTTGAAATCTTTGATTTTAATGTGTACGGTTTAACTAATCCAGGTGCTACTCTATATTTTCTTATCCCCTTTGTTGCAAAAAAGTTTGATGTTGAGTTCGAAGTGTTGTGCATGTCATATGACATGTGTACTTCTATTATTGTATCTATTTTTGCTAGGATTGTCCTTTTTGCATCTTGCATAATATATTGCCTTGTATTCTTGTTAAGTTGGACATTTTTCATTTTGATGTCATTCTTAGGATGGATTGGTTGCATTCATATGCTTCTATTGATTGTAAAACCCATAGGGTCAAATTTCAATTCTTAAATGAAACCATCCTTGAGTGGGAGAGTCAAGATGTGGTTATTCATGGTAGGTTCATCTCTTGCATTAAATCCCGTAAGTTGATCTCTAAGGGGTGTCTTTGTCATTTTGTGAGGGGTAGAGATGTGGAGTGTAAAGTTCTTCCCATAGAGTCATTTCCAGTTATAAATAAGTTCTTTGATGTCTTTCCAAATGACCTTCTCAGTGTTCCTCCTGAGAGGGAAATAGATTTTGGTATAGGCCTTCTTTCTAACACTCAACCCATTTCTATTCCCCCTTACCATATGGCCCCGACAGAGTTAAAGGAGTTAAAGGAGCAATTGAGGGACTTGTTGGAGAAAGGTTTCCTTAGGCCTAGGCAATCACCTTGGGGTGCACCAGTGTTATTTATGAAAAAGAAGGATGGGTCTCGTAGAATGTGTATTGACTACCGGCAACTTCCTAGGATCACCATCAAGAATATGAATACTCTTCCAAGGATTGGTGATTTGTTTGACCAATTGCATGTGTCTAGCCGCTTCTCTTAGATTGATCTTCAGTCTAGGTACCATCAAGTGAACGCATGGGAGTGTGATATTTTGAAAATGGCCTTTCTGACTGGGTATGGGCATTTTAAGTTTGTTCTGATGTCTTTTGGGTTGACCAATGCACCGTCCATCTTCATGGATCTAATGAATAGGTTCTTTAAACCTTAACTTGATTCGTTCGTTGTGGTATTCATTGATGATATTTTGATCTATTCTCGTGGTGCGGAGGAGCATAGGGCTCACTTGAGGGTTGTGTTGCAAAAATTGAGGGAAGAGAAGTTGTATGCTAAATATGAGAAGTGTGAATTTTTGTTGAAGCAGGTTACATTCTTAGATCATGTACTGTCGGGGGATGGTATTAAGGTGGATCCTAGAAAAATGGATGTAATTAGAAAATGTCCTAGGTCGTTGACCCCGTCGGACATTAGGAGTGTTTTAGCTTAGTGGCTAACTGTCAGAGGTTTGTGAATGGGTTCTCTTCTATGGATTCTCCCATGAAAAATTCGACCTAAAAGAAAGCCAAATTTGTGTGGTCCGATAAGTGTTAAAGGAGTCTCCAAACGTTGAAAGATAAGCTTGTGTTCGCTCCTATATTGTCACGATTGAAAGGGCTAGAGGGTTTTACTGTGTATTGTTATGCTTCCCGAGTTGGTTAGGGTTATGTGTTGATGTAAAATGGTAAGGTTATAGCCTATGCATCTAGGCAACTTAAAGTGCATGAAATAAATTATCCTACACATGATCTTGAGTTTGCTGCCATTATATTTACATTAATGATTTGGCATCACCATTTTTATGGGATGCATGTTGTTGTGTTCACCAATCATAAGAGCCTCCAATATGTCTTTACTCAAAAGGACCTCAAGTTGAGGCAAAGGAGGTGGTTAGAACTTCTTAAGGACTATGATATGAGTACGCATTAATATCCTTGTAAGGCTAATGTGGTGGCGGATGCTTTAAGTAGAGTGTCTATGGGTAGCCTAGCTCATGTTGGTGATGGTGGCATAGGGTGGATAGGGAGGTCCATTGGTTGGCTAGAGTGGGAGTTAGGTTGGAAAAGGGTGTTGATGGTGTTGTTGTTGTTGTTGATAGTTCTAAATCTTTATTGATTGAAGATTTTTGGGACGTTTTTGGGCCGTTTAATAAATGGGATTTGCTAGTAGATCCATCTAGTTCATGTTATCATGTTTGGTATACCGTGGCAAGTAGACCATACTTTTGATGTGCTGTCAAATTACAGCATATTTGGTGCTTAAAATAAGGGATTTTATGAGTTTTTTATGCGAATTTTTATGGTTTATATGTGTTTTTGTGTTGATTTTGAAGAAAAGATAGGTTGCCATAATTTTAGGAGAAAATTGAAATCTTTTGTTGAAATGCAGGAGATATAAACCATCCTATGATTCGTAGCCCAAGCTACGAGTCGTAAGCTGCTCTCATAGCAAGAAATATTGAGCAAAATCAAGAATCTTCTATGTGGAGGTCAGCCCTACAAGGATATTCTACGATTCATGGGTCTCCCTACGCCTCATATAGGTGGGTTCGTATCAAGAAACAGAGAGGCAAAATTTTGTACCTAGAATAGAAGGCCTAGACTACGAGAAGAGCATACGAGTCTTATCCCAAGCAATGACTCATAACATTGGGGCATAACAGTCAAGTCCAAAATGCCAACTGCTGACTATAAGACACCAATTACAACTCGTTGGCCACCCTATGAGTTTTATCTGTCTGACGTATCAGCTGCCAGCTATCTAATCTATTTAATTTTTAGGTTATTTTTGTAACTAATAGAAATAGATAATGTTAGGTTTTCTTTCGGAAGAGTCGACACTTAGGGATACTTGTACTTATTCTAAGAGTATTTTTATGGTTTAGACTAGATTTTTATCTTTCAATTTGAAGACCCTCTTTTGGGGAACTGCAAAACACAAATTGTACTCATTCTCCATTAATCCAAGCTTGTGGTTTACAATGTGAAGGTGTTCTTGTTTTTCATTGTTTTGGGTAAGCTCTCAATTATGTCTCTCTTGTTCGTTGTTATTGATTTTGCCTTAGTAATGAGGTTCTAAGCACCCATAACTTGGGGTTATTGAAACCATGAGTAGTTGACTTGAAATAACCTAGACATTGTGCAATTCTTTGATTTGGGTTTCGCATGCATTGCTTATTTTCCTTCGTTTTGATTGTTGTTTGCAGTGGCCTACACCAAACCCTACCTATTATCAGAATCTGAACCAAGGTAGCGACAAATAGGAAAAGGGAAGTAAATAACAAGATTCGATTGATGTGTTCTCATCTAATCAAGAAAACCTTACCAAGGGGAGGTTGACTGGGACAATGGGTAATGGTTAGTCAGCACACCATGGTTGCCGACCAAGCGCCATGGTGAAATTTAACCTTCACCTTGACAAGAGGACTAAAGTACCTAAGTTACTATCCTGTATGTAAGTTTTCAATTGTAGTTATGTTATCTAGGGTAATGGTGTCGACAAACCATAGGGAACACAATTCCCAAGTTATACCTAAATTTGAAGTGTCTTCTTACACAGTTAGTTTAGTTTTATTTTTATTCTTGAATTACAAAGAAACCCCCCCTTTTAGAGATTTTAGAAATCGATACTTGAAATGATTGGTAGTGGATCTCTATAGTCAGGACCCGTATTCACTATGTATTCGACCCTAATCTCCGATTAGGTTAATTTCTGATAGCGACCGCTTTATTATTGGAGCATGAATAACGGATCAAAAATTATGGCTCCATTGCCGGGGAATACGACTAGGTTCTTACCTTGATTTCACTATTAGCCAATTCAAGTATTAATTTCTATATTCTCTTATATATTATGTATGTCTTGTTTTGTCTTTTTTGTTTCTCTTAAGGACTTAAAAAAAAAGGATTTGCGGAGTGGCCCTGATCACAATATTTGCCTTCATGTATGCCCATGTAGGAGGAGCTATATTATGTGGAGGATAGTTAGTTTCCAGTTGATCAGATGTGGCCTTTTCAGCCTATTATCCAACGGTCCAATCAATATTATCAGCGCCATGGTCAAGGAAACCAAAGTTGGACCTATGGAAGAGAATATGCTAACAAAGATAGCCATGGTAGTTATTGTTAGAAAATAAGGGGCTAGACGTCGAGTGGAGTAGTAGTGATGGTTTCACAAATGAACCTTGTGTGCCAGCACACCAACACAAACAGGCGCAAGCAACTCTAAAATTGAGGAGATATTTGATCACTTATTGAATAAGGCCGAAACATGGGATGATACTCTACGTGGAATGAGATCAGAAATTACAAACATTATAAAAAATAGAGTCTCATTTTGTGTCTATTAAACAGCTTAAGCAATAGTTTGGTCAGGTATCGACTATATTTAAGTAGCATTAGAGTAGTACATTGCCTAGTGATATAGTTCAAAGTTCTCAGGATGAAGGGCTATGTACAGAAGTTACTAGTATATGTGGTAAGAGTACTATTGATCCTCCTGTGCTGGTTGTTGTAAAAGATATTTATGAGGAAATAGTTACAAATAAGGATGTGGTTGAAGGAGACCAGTGTGGCAAGGATGTGGTAAATTAATCAGTTGAAGAGCCAAAGCAGTACAAGCCTATTCCAAGGCCTCCTCCTTCTTTCCCTCAAAAACTCAAGAAGAGGGAGGAGGAAAGCAAGGTCAAACACTATCTCTCCATGTTAAAATATCTATCCATCAACACTCTTCTCATCAACTCAGTGGAGGAGATGGACACCATACATTGCAAAATTAAAGGTGTCGAATTTGCAAGGATCACTGTGTGATCTAGGTGCTAGCATAAATTTGAAGCCCCTTACGGTCTATAAGAAGCTTAGGTTGGGAGCTTCTACTCCAAATAACATGCGAAATCTAGTACTCATTCCCCTCATTCCTATACCACCACCCTTTGTGCATGATAGAAAGTTGGAAAAGAAATTAGTGGACCAATTCAAAAGTTCAAGGTGGAAGAAAAAGCAAAATTGTGGAGGAGCAAGGTTCAAGAAATTGGTGAATTCTGAGTAACCAAGTGGACTAAGTCGATCCGTGATAATAAATGAGGCGTTGCTTGGGAGGCAACCCAACATGTGTTTTATTTTAGCCCTATATTATCAATTGTTTCTTGATTTGGTGCATTGAGTACAATACATAACGTTTTCAATGGGGTGTGGGAAGTTATGGATCTTGATGAAATTTGAGTAGCTTAGGGTCCATATCTACCCCAAATTTTTATCCCGAGGTTCTCTTATCAGTGTTAATTTTCCTTGTGGATACTTATTTTTGTTGAACCAACATATTTAGGTAGTGTAGATAATTTGTAGATATATAGTAGTTACTATCTTTTAACATATATATAGTCTTTAAATGCTTTTTATTTTGAAAATTTGGTACCTCAAAATTTTTGAGATTGTTGTTTATTGGTGCACTCATGCATATTGATTATTTGGTAATGTTTGTTCTGATAATGAGAAGGCAAGTTAATACTTGAAGCATGACCTGTGAGTTTATACTTGATTGTGTATACAATGCCATGTGTGTTGTGAGCTTTTGCCTCATTCATGCATCATGTGTTGACTCAAAACTTGCCTTATCACTCTACTATTGCTTTGGTAATGTGGTTTATTTGTAAGGGATCTTAGGCCTTTGATATTTTAGTAAGCCCACTTTTGCCTAAATTACTTGCTAAATAAGATAGTTGACCCCTTGTTCCTATTGTTTGAGCCTCTCTTATACTCATTCTTTCTTGACACCTATCTAGCTTAGCCTTGCTTTATGAAATACCTTGATATTCGTCCTGGTCTATCCTTGAACATGTGAACCTTGATCGAGCCTAACAGCCTAAGTTTAGGGTGACTATGAATAGTGGCCTTGGTTTGCGGAACAAATATTATGTACTTCACCTCAGGCTAAAGCCTAAGTTGAGGGTGGCCTTTATTATGATAAAGTAATGAAAATAAGGTGGTTAGTTAGGAAAGAAAGAAAGAAATGAAAGGTCATGAGCCGAGTGAGAGAAAGAAAAGAAAAGAGCCTAGGATTGAAATGAATAGCAAAAATGAGTTCAAAAATAAGGCATAGCTAAAAAAGAGAAAGAAGGCACCCGGGAAAAGCATGAAATAGGAGAATAAGGGTGGATTTAATGAAAATGGTTGAGTCATGAAGGTAAAAGTATTGGTAAACATGGTTCAAAGATAGCTTTTAGTCACTACTTGCCTAAACTGTCATACCAAAGCCCTATGAGCCTATGTTACAAGCCGTTATGTCCTAAAGTGATCCAAATCCACTTTGTCACAAATCCAAAAATTGAGTATAGGTAAAATCCTTTGGTGTTAGTTATTTTGCATGAATTTCATTTGTGAGAGTGAGAATGCTTGCATGGTCCCCAAATTTTAGTGCACTTTGTGTGAGAAAGAGATACTTCTTTTCTGTGAGGGCATTGACAATGTATTGATTGGCATATGACTAACCAGTGATTGTGGATGGTTGATACTCCTTTGCTTGTCATAGTTGGATTGTCGGACACATTTTTTGTGTTTTGATTTGTTAAGTAGCTTTGCAATCTGGTTTTGAAAATAAGAGTTAGATACCCGAATTAGAGTAATTAATGTATATGCCATTAGTGTAACTACTATGTGTTTCTCAATGTCTGCTTAGATTGAGTGATCGCTTGAGGACAAGCAACAGTTCTAAGTTGATGTGATATCAAATTACAATACATTTGGTGCCCAAAACAAGGGATTTTGTAAGTTCTTAATGCGACTATTTATAATTTTTATGTGTTTTTGACATGATTTTGGGAGAAACTTGCAGATTTTTGCTGAAGTGCAGGACATACGAGCTATCCCCTGAGTCATAAGCTGCTTTCGTAGTACAAAAGAGTGAGCAAAATCAAGAACCTACTAAGTTGAGGTCAGCCCCACGAGGCCATTCAACGATTCTTAGATCTCTCTACTACTCGTATAAGTGGGTTCATAGCAAGAAACAGAGAGCTAAAATTTTGGACCAAGTACTTAAGTTGTAGACTACGAGAGGAGCATACTAGTCATAGCCCAAGCAACAACTTTTAAAATTCAATCATAACAGTCAAGTTTGAAACACCAAGTGCTAACGAGGAGACCATGATTACGACTTCTAAGTCACCCTATGAGTTATATATTTTGTGACGTATTTGTTGCCAGTTGTCTTTTCTATTTAATTTTTAGGGACCAATAATTCATCCTATTCCATTCACTCTGGTTCTACAAGGAATTATAGGGATTTAAGGAAAGTGTATTTGTGGGTTAGTATGTAAAGGGATATTGCTAAGTTTTTAGCCAGATTTCTGATGTACTATTGAAATACAACACATTTTATGCTTTAAAAAGTTGGAATTTCATATTTTCTCAAAGCGATGTTGGTACACGAAGTGTTTTTATGTTTGTTTTGTAGTATTACAAGGTTGGCACATTGATTGGGCTAAGTCTATAGATTTTGCAGAAGTTGAGGTTGCATGAGTCCTTTTAAAGACCGTAAGGAATTCCATGGGCCATAGATTTGGTTTCACACAAAATTCTAGCGAAGGGTGATTTTTTGATGTTAAGTCCACGAACATGTAGATGAGTCACAGAAGATTTTACAATATGTGCACTTGGTGTCGTGCTGCCCTAAGGAGTAGAAAGTGGGATGTTGCTAAAAAGTTAGAAGACGAAAGCCTTTATGGTGCATAGAACTTTATATGTCCCAAAGATATGTGTCATAGAAGTCAGCCCTATAATTGATGATGAAATTCACGAAGCCCCAACTATGGGCCATAAAATATTATACGGCCCGTAGATGTGTTCGTAGAGTCTGCCGATCCAGTTCTCCTATTTCCTTTTGGTTTTGTATTTTAAATACTATATATAAGTTTTTAGCTTATTTTTCATACGAAACATTATAGAATAGTATAAAATAGTAGAGAGCTTGAGAGAAACACTTGTGGAACACTATTTTGTGCTTTTAAGTCAGTCTTGTGATTTTTGGTGAAGATCTTCGATTTATTGTTCTTAATTCTATTGTGCAAGTGCTCAATTATATTAATCAAATTCATGATTCTTGCATCCACACTGATTATGAGTAGCTAAATATACAACTTGGGTTGTGAGAACCATGATGAACTAACAAGGTAAAACCAGATAATTCGTAATTCTTGAAAAGTTTGTATCCATGTATTAATTAATTCTCTTCGGTTTGACTATTTTTTAATGGTGTCTAACATTAGAACTTACCTAGTTTTACTTACTAGATCAAGGTAATATTGAATATCATGAGTTTAATTAACAAGATTCGATTGATGCTTCTCCTCTAATCAACCAAATTGGGCCAGGGAGAAGATGTATTATAACAATAGGTAAGGATTAGTAATTGAAACAAACCACAAATACTGCCTAAAAATGTGCCTCGAAAGTGCTCAGAATCGTAATTTCTATATATCTAAGAATTCATGTGTTATTTTGAAAATCCAACTTTATATTCTTTTTTAGGGGGGAAAATTAAGTGGGCAATGTGTTAACTCAAATTTTAGAGCAACCGTAGCGAAATAAGAATTTTTAAAGTGAGCTAAAAGATAATTTAAATGCGCGTTCCTTCTGCAACTTGCACTACTGTTAAAATTGTACTGATTGTTGACTTCGGTCCAAGACTTTTTAGTCTTGGGCTTAAGTGTTTTTATACGTGAAAATACCTATACTTAGACTTATTTCACCCTCATATATATGAACAAGATTGTTATAGGGGCCTTCGATTTTGTAAGTGAAGAGTGCTGATCTGCAATGCTTATTAGTAACATGGACTTGTTTCGGTTGATGAAACATGCTGAGAAAATGGAAGAAGAAAAGTTGAGAAAGAGGAGGGACCATGAGGCTAAAAGAGCTCGTTTTGAGGGTGGGTTTCAAAAGGGTGCTAGAATGTAGGGAGTTTGCCATTGACGTCCTTAGGCCTCAACGTGTGGATGCAGTGGTTTCCAATGCTGTGTGCCCTAAGTGTGGAAGGTATCATAGAGGCCCATGTTTGAAAGGTTCCAATGCATGTTTTAAATATGGGGAGCTGGGTCGTAAGAGGATGGATTGTACAAGGAACCATGGCAATGTTCGGGGTGAAAATATTGTCCCATTGGGTAGAGTTGGTCCTTAAGGTGATGCCCTAAGGCACAATCACTTTTATGCCTTACATGGGAGGCAAGAGGTTAGTGAAGTCCCCAATGCTATTACTGGTATGTTGAAATTTTTTTATCTTGATGTATATGCTTTGATTATTTTGGGTACAACCCTTTCCTTTATTACTCCCTTTAATGCTAAAACGTTTCATGTTGAGTTAGAATTTTTGAATAAGTTATATGAGGTGTATAGTCCTATTGGTGCGTTTATTGTTTCTAGGAGGGTGCATAGAAATTGTCCGGTTTGGATCTTGCATAAAATCTTACCTTATGAGCTTGTTGAATTAAAATATGGTTGATTTTGATGTTATTCTTGGGATTGATTGGTTGCATGCCTACTACGCTTTGATTATAGAACCTATAAGGGAAAGTCTCAATTTCCAAATGAACCCATTCTTGAGTGGGAGCGTCAGGATGTGGTAATGATGGGTAGGTTCATCTCTTGCATTAAAGCACATAGGTTGATTTCTAAGGGGTATTTGTATCATCTTGTAAGAGTCAAAGATGTTAAGTCCAAGGTCCTTTCTATTGAGTAGGTCCTAGTTGTAAATGAATTTCTTGATGTCTTCCCAAATGAACTTCCCGATCTCCCTCCCAAAAGGGAGATAGTTTTTGGACTAGATCTCCTTCCCGACACCCAACCTATCTCTATTCCCCCTTATTGTAGGGCCCCGACTGAGTTGAAGGATTTAAAGGAGCAGTTGAAGGATTTGTTGGAGAAGGGATTTATTAGACTTAGCCAATCACCTTGGGGTGCACTGATGTTGTTTGTAAAGAAGAAAGATGGGTCACTTAGAATGTCCATTGACTACCGTCAACAAAATAAGGTCATATAAAGATTAGATATCCTCTTCCAAGTATTGATGACTTGTTTACCAATTATAAGGGGCTAGCTTTTAATCTAAAATTGATCTTCAGTCTGGGTACCATCAAGTAAGGTTGAGGGAGTATGATAGTCTAAAGACGACCTTCTGGACTAGATATAGGAATTATGAATTTATGGTAATGTCCTTTGGATTGACTAATATGATGTCCATTTTTATGGACCTAATGAATAAGGTCTTCAAGCCCTACCTTGATTCCATTTTGGTCTTCATTGATGATATTTTGATCTATTCACATAATAGGGAGGATCATATGTGCTATTTGAGGGTTGTGTTGCAAAGAGTGAGGGAGGAGAGATTGTACGCTACATATGACAAGTGTGAATTTTGGTTGAAAGAGGTTGCCTTCTTGGGTCATATGGTGTCAGGGGATGGCATAAAAGTGGATCCTAAGAAAACCGATGTGATTAGGAATTGGCCTAGACCATTGACCCTGTCGGACATTAGGAATTTCTTAGGCCTTGCAGGTTACTATAGAATGTTTGTGAATGGGTTCTCCTCCATTGCTTCTCTTATGACAAAATTGACTCAAAAGAAGGTTAAGTTTCTGTGGACCGATGAATGTGAGAAAATTTTCCAAACATTGAAAGACTTGTCTCCACTCCTATATTGTCACTACCGCATGGGCTTGGGAGATTTGTTATGTATTATGATGCATCTAAGGTTGGTTTGGGTTGTGTACTAATGCAAAATGTTAAGTTCATAGCCTATGTTTCTAGGCAACTCAAAGTCCATGACAAGAACTACCCTACCTATGATCTTGAATTGGACGTCGTATTATTTGCATTAAAGATTTGGTGTCATTATTTGTATAGGATGCGTGTTGATGTCTTCACTATTAATAAGAGTCTTCAATATGTCTGCACTCAAAAAGATCTTAATTTGAGACAAAGAAGGTGGCTAGAACTATTTAAAGACTACGACATGAGTGTGTACTACCATCTAGGTAAGGCAAATGTTATGGCGAGTTCTTTGAGTCGGGTGTCTATGGGTAGCGTAGCTCATGTGGATGGTGGTGATAGGGTGATGGCTAGGGAGATGTATAGATTGGATAGATTTGGGGTGAGGTTAGAAAATGTGAGTTATGGTGTCATCATTGTTGATGGTTCTAAATATTATTTGGTCGATGAGGTTATAGCAAAACAATATCTAGACTCCTCCTTACTTGAGTTGAAGGCCTTAGTGAAAGAGGAAAAAATAGATGCTTTCTCCCAAGAGGGAGATGTGGCCCTTGGATATCAATATAGGTTGTCTGTTGCATATGTTGATGGTTTGAGAGAGCGAATTCTTGATGAAGACCATATTTCCTCTTATTCTATCCACCCCAGTTCTACCAAAATGTATAGAGAATTAAGGGATGTGTATTGGTGCAGAGGGATGAAAAGAGATATTTCCAAATTTATTTCCCGTTTCCATAGTTCCAAACAAGTCAAAGCTGAATATCAAAGGTCGGGTGGCCAAACTCAAGACATAAAGATTCCTACTTGGAAGTGGGAGGTGATGAATATGGATTTCATAACTGGTTGTCCCAAGACTAGAAAATGTTTTGATTCCATATGGGTTGTGGTTGATAGGATGATGAAATTGGCTCACTTTCTACCAGTCAAGACTACATACGAGGCTGAAGAGTATGCATGGTTGTACACCCATGAGTTGGTGAAGTTGCATGTGATTCCATTATCCATTATATCGGATCTTGGTGCACAATTTTCTTCCCACTTTTGGAGATCTTTTCAAAGGGGTCTTGGAACAAAAATTTACCTTAGTACGACCTTCCACCCTCAAAAGGAGCCGAAAGGACAATTCAAACGCTTGAGGATACGCTTAGGGCTTATGTCTTGGAACTTAAAGGTTGTTGGGATGACTATCTTCCATTTATTAAGTTTACCTTCAATAATAACTATCATTATAGCATCGTATGGCTCTATTTGAGGCTCTTTATAAGAGACGTTGTGGATCACTGGCGGGATGGTTTGAGGTTGGAGAGGTGGATCTATTGTGGCCGGATTTGGTTTTAGATGCTCTTGAGAATGTAAAGATGATTAGTCAAAGTTTAAGGATAGCCCAAAGTTGTCAAAAATCATATTCCAATGTAAGAAGAAGAGACCTAGCATTCCAAGTGGGTGATTAGATTTATTTGAAGGTTTCTCCAATGTAAGGTGTAGTTCATTTTAATAAGAAAGGGAAATTGAGTATTTGGTATATTGGTCCTTATGAAGTGATAAAGAGGGATGGTAAGGTTTCTTATCAGTTAAGGTTGCCTAGTGAGATGAATTTGGTCCATCCGGTTTTTCATGTTTCTATGTTGAGAAAATATGTTGGTGATCCTAATGTCATTGTGCCTCTTGATGTTGTGGGTGTTGTTGAGGATAACTTGACTTATGAGGAGGTTCTGGTTAGATCTTAGATAGGCAAATAAAGAGATTGAGGAACAAAGAGGTGGCATCCATTAAGGTCCTTTGTTGGAACCAACAACTCGAGAGTGTTACATGGGAGGCCAAAGCGTACATGCAAAAAGTGGTACCCTTATCTCTTCCACTCCACTCAAGCCTAATGTACTAATTCTAAGCCCTTATGTGCTATCAAGCCTTATATTTCAGCCCTTATGTCATTCATGTGCATTCATGTTTAAGTTGACAATTTATGATGATTTCACACTTATAATGGGATTTTGAAAGTGGTGTTTTAAAAGTAATGAAACGACCCCAAAAAGTTCCTGAAAACTTGCCTCGAAAGTGGCCAGAATCTGATTTTCTATATATCTAAAAATCTATTTGGAATTTCGCAAATCTGAATTCATATTCTTGTTCAGGGAGTCCAAATTAGGGTGACAAGGGTCTAACCTATAATTTAAAGTAAATAAATCGAATTATGAAATTTGCACTTGGTGTATTTTCTAAAAGTGGTATGCAACTTGTTCGCAATGCAGAGAGGTGTTTTTCTTGACACTGTCTTTTTCTAGTTCACCCAGATTTTTCTAAGTGTTTGACCTATATCTTCCCAATTGTATTTTCACCTATACTTAGCCTTATTTCATCCTCGTATCACCCCAAAACATACCCCAATATTTCCCCAAACACTTAGACTCATTCCTAATCCTATATTCAAGACCCAAACTAAAGGATAATCAACAATTTCTTCAAGGATCTCACCCAAGATTCAAATCTCTATCAAAGTCTTCTTCAAGAACTTCACAAAAGCTAAGGTATGTGGTGGTGAACCATTGGGTCCTTCCACCTATAGTGCCTAAACCCTTTTTTAATTAATATTGCATGATTTAAAGTTGATTTTACATGTGGGTATTGTATTTTAAGAAATTTATTGTATAGTGATTTTAGTTCATGCAGGTATGGTTGTTTCAGCATGTTTTGAGATTCAAATCTTGGATCTAATGTTGGAATTGATTAGGGATTTTGATGTGAATGTCTTGGGGGTGTTGCAAGCTATTGATTAGAGGTTTCACCACTGATTTTATTATATGATTTCTTCTTTAAATTTCATGCTCTTTTACACCCATTACACACCCGCCAAGTGTTTGATAAAATGATCGACTATGGTTTCTTGAGGAATTGAAGGTTCAAAACATAAGATATGATATGTATGATATTTTAATGATGAAATGAGCTTATAAACATTATATATATGTATGTTTTATATAATGTGTTATATTAGACCATGTCTAGTCCGGTGGACATAAGTGCCCGGACGACCATGTAAGGGGTGAGTACCTTGCCACTAGGGTGTCCGGGTGTGAATGGCATCAACCATATGATGGGTGTAGTAACATGCCACCAGGGTGTCCAAGTATGAACAACATCAACCGTGTGAGGGTGTAGTACCTTGCCACCAGGTTGTCCGAGTGTGAATGACATCAACCATGCGAGGGGTGTTGTACCTTGCCATCAGGTTTTCCAGGTGTGAACGACATCTCCCATCTAAAGTTGGGATTCTAGCTTTGTCTCTTCTACACATATGATATATTATATAAGCATGATTTATCCCAGCATGTTTTACTTATGCATCGATCATACACACATTGCTATATTATGCCTACTATTTAATGCATACATTTCGATTATGAAGCTTATTTAATATTGCATTGCATCCCATATACTTACTGCATTCAAATGTACTAATGCATATGCTTTCCTACATAATATTACCATATAGGAACTAGTGCCCAAGTTGATCATCCTCCTCCTCTCTGGCTTGGCTAGATGGTGCTATTCCAAGTTATTGGTGAGTCCTCTATTTCAATAACTTTGGTTTATGGTTTTCCCTATTATCAACGTTTTGAGATACTATCTTTATGTTATATTTAACTTGAGGGTCATTACAGTAGCCTGTCTGCGCCAGCTCTTTTTATGTTTTAGAGGTGTATGTTGGATAAGGTGTTTACTATGTATGAGCTTGACTTTTGACTTTTGTCTGTGATGATTATGCATGTTTCTCCCTTACACCTGTTGCCTTTACTTTTATTTTTATATGTCTTTTGTATGCTTCCGGAACCAAGGATGTGTGATGATATGCTAAGAGGCTTGTTTGAGGTCCCTTCGGGTTCCCCATTCATAATTTCACATCTAGGCCCTAGGCTTGGGTCATGACAAACTTGGTATTAGAGCAGTATGTTTATAGACCCTCAGAGTCCAATACACCAGGTCAATTAGAGTCCTATGCATAGTTTTGAAGCGCGCCATTACTATGAATAGGAGGCTATGAGAACTTTTAGGAAATATTTCCCTTCTTCATATTCTAAGTTGTGCTTTAGAGTTGTTAGAAGTTGTCCCCCCTAACAATTATTCTTTTTTGTGCTAGATCATGTCGAATACTAGATGAAGACGGGCTCAAACTCCCGAGGAGAAACCTACTAGTGGTGAGCTCTGAGATGCTCTTACAATGCTTTCCTAAGTAGTGGCCAACCAAGTCAAACAAGGGTCCCAACCCCCTCATGCTACTACCCCAAGAGCTAAGGTAAGGGATTTCATGAGGATGGATCCTCCGATTTTCCATGGGCCAAAGGTGGATGAGGATCCACAAGAGTTTATTGATAAAATCTACAAAATCTTGTCAATCATAGCTGTTGGGCCAAATGAGAAGGCAGACTTGGCAGTGTACCAACTCAAGGGGTTTACCCAAATTTGGTTTGATCAATGGAAAGGTGAGAAGGATAATGGTTATGTGGTGATTTGGGAGGAATTGAAATTTGTCTTCCTTAATCGGGTCTTCCCTCTTGAGCTTAGGGAAGCAAAGTTGGTTGAGTTTATGAACTTGAAACAAGGTTGAGTGTGAGGCAGTATGCCCTCAGATTTAATCAATTCTCAAAGTATGCTCTTACTTGGTGGCCGATTCTAGGTCAAGAACGAATAAGTTTGTTATGGGGGTCTTCGATTTGTTAAGTGAAAAGTGCCGATCCATAATACTTATTAGTGAAATGGACTTGTCTCAATTGATGACATATGTTAAGCAAATGGAAGAAGAAATGTTGAGAAAGAGGAGGGGCTATGAGGCCAAAAGAGCTTATTTTGAGGGTGGGTTTCAAAAGGATGCTAGATATTAACAAGGCCAAAGGCCTCATCATGCTACTAATAGGGGGTTTGCCAATGATGTCCCTAGGCCTCAAGGTGTGGGTGCAATGTTTCCCAATGATTTGTGCCCTAAGTGTGGAAGATATCATACGGGCCCATGTTTGAAGAGTTCCAATGCATGTTTTATTTGTGGAGAGCTTGGTCACAAGATGATGGATTTTCCAAGGAACCGTGGCAAAGATTGGGGTGAAAATATAGTCCATTGGGTAGAGGTGGTCCTCAAGTTGATGCCCTAGGCACAATTGCTTTTATACTCTACATGGGAGGCAAGGGGTTGGTGAAGTCCCCGATATTTTTACCGGTATGTTGAAAACTTTTTATCTTGATGTATATGCTTTGATTTATCCCGGTGCCACCCTTTCATTTGTTACCCCCTTTATTGCTAAAAAGTTTCATGTTGAGTCAGAGTTGTTTCATAAGTCATATGAAATATCTACTCCTATTGATGCATCTATTGTTGCTAGGGTGGTGTATAGATATTGTCCAATTTGCATCTTGCATAAAATCCTACATTGTGATCTTGTTGAATTAGCTATAGTTGAATTTGATGTTATTCTTGGGATGGATTGGTTGTATGCCTAATATACTTCTATTGATTGTAGAACCGGTAGGGTCATGTTTTAATTTACAAATGAACCCGTCGTTGAGTGGGAAAGTCCTAATGTGGTAGTGAGGGGTAGGTTCATCCTATGCATTAAAGCCCACAAGTTGATTTCCAAGGGGTGTTTGAATCATCTTGTGAGAGTCAAAGATGTGGAGTCCAAAGTCCCTTCCATTGCATCGGTTTTGGTTGTAAATAATTTTCTTGATATCTTCCCAAATTAATTTCCCAGTGTTCCTCCTGAAAGGGAGATAGATTTTGGTATAGATCTCCTTCCCGACACCCAACCTATCTTCATTCGCCCTTACCATATGGCCTAGGGGAGTTGAAGGAGTTGAAGGTGCAATTGAAAGATTTGTTGGACAAGGGATTTATTAGACCTATCCAATCACCTTGGGGAGTATCGATGTTGTTTGTAAAGAATAAAGACTGGTAACTTAGAATGTGCATTGACTACCGACAACTCAATAGGGTCACCATAAAGAATAGATATCCTTTTCTAAGGATAGATGACTTATTTGACCAATTACAAGGGGATAGCTTTTTCTCGAAGATAGATCTTAGGTCCGGGTACCATTAAGTAAGTGTAAGGGAGTGTGATATTCTGAAGATGGACTTCCGGACTAAGTATGGGTATTATGAATTTTTTGTGATGTCCTTTGGATTGACTAATGTGCTAGACATCTTCATGGACCTAATGAATAAGGTCTTTAAGCCCTACCTTGATTCCTTTGTTGTGGTCTTCATTGATGATATTTGGATCTATTGACATAGTAAGGAGGAGCATTTATGTCATTTAAGGGTTGTGTGGTAAAGATTGAGGGAGGATATATCGTATACTAAGTATGACAAGTGTGAATTTTTGTTGAAAGATGTTGCATTCTTGGGTCATGTAGTGTCTGGGAATGGTATAAAAGTGGATACTAAGAAAATTGATGTAATTAGGAATTTGCCTAGACCATTGACCCCATCAGACATTAAGAGTTTCTTGCATCTTATAGGTTACTATAGAAGGTTCGTGAATGTCTTCTACTCTATTACTTTTCCTATGACAAAATTGACTCAAATAAAGGTTAAGTTTGTGTGGAACAATTAATGTGAGAAAAGTTTCCAAACATTGAAATATAGACTTGTGTCTGCTCCTATATTATCACTACCGGATTTGCTTGAGGGTTTTGTTGTGTATTGTGATGTATCTAGAGTTGGTTAGGGTTGTGTACTAGTGCAAAATTGTAAGATCCTAGCCTATGCTTCTAGGCAACTCAAAGTGCATGAAAAGAACTACCCTACCCATGATCTTGAATTGGCCGCCATGGTATTTGCATTGAAGATTTGTAGTTATTATTTGTCTAAGGCGCATGTTGATGTCTTCACCGATCATAACAGCCTTCAATATGGCTTCACTCAAAAAGATCTTAACTTAAGACAAAGAAGGTGGCTAGAACTCCCGAAAGACTATGACATGAGTATGTATTATCACCTATGTAAGGAAAATATTACAGCAGATGCTTTGAGTCGAGTGTCCATGGGTAGCCTAGCTCATGTGGATGGTAGTTAAAGGTAGATGGCTAGGGAGGTGCATAGGTTGTCTAGATTCGGGGTAAGGTTGGAAGATGTGGGTAATGGCGTTGTTATTATTGATGGTTCTAAATCTTCTTTTGTTGATGAGGTGATAGCAAAATAAGATCTAGGCTCCTCCTTGCTTAAGTTGAAGGACTTGGTGAGAGAAGGCAAGATAGAGGTTTTGTCACAAGGGGGAGATGGGGCACTTAGATACCAAGGTAGGTTGGGTATTCCATGTGTTGATTGTTTGAGAGAGAGAATTCTTGATGAATCCTCCCATAGTTCCTCTTATTCTAACCACCCTTGTTCCACCAAAATGTATTAAGACTTTAGGGATGTGTATTAGTAAGGATACATAAAGTGAGATATTGCCAAATTTTTTTCCGATTGCCATAGTTGTCGACAAGTCAAAGCCAAACAGCAAAGTCCAGGTGTCCTAAACCAAGACATAGAGATTCCTACTTGGAAGTAGGAGGTAGTTAATGTGTATTTTGTTGTTGGGTTGCCCAAGACTAGGAAAGGTTTTGATTCTTTATGGGTTGTGCTTGATAGGATGACAGAATTGGCTCAGTTTCTACTGGTCAAAAGTACATATGTGGATGAAGAGTATGCAAGGTTGTACATCCATGAGTTGGTGAGTTTACATGGGTTTCCCTTATCTATTATATCGTATCGTGGTGCATAATTTACTTCACACTTTTTGAGATCTTTTCAAAGAGGTCTGGGAACCAAAGTTCACCTTAGTACGACCTTCCACCCTCAAACAGATGTCCAAGATAAGACGATAATTCAAAAACATGTGGGTATTCTTAGGGCTTGTGTATTAGAGCTTAAAGGTAGTTGGTATGACCATCTTCCATTGATTAAGTTTGTATACAATAATAGCTATCACTCTAGCATTGGTATGACTCCTTTTGAAGCTCTTTATGGGAGACGTTGTAGATCACTGGTGGGTTGGTTTGAAGTTGGTGAGGTGACATTATTTGGGACGGATCAAGTTATGGATGTTCTTGAGAAGATTAAGATGATTAGGGAGAGGTTGAGGGCAGCCCAATGTCGTCAAAAATCCTATGCTGATGTGAGAAGAAGAGACCTAGAATTCCAAGTAGGTGATGGGGTTTGTTTGAAAGTTTTCCCAATGAAAGGTGTGGTTTATTTTGATAAGAAAGGGAAATTGAGTCCTAGGTATGTTTTTCATTATTAAGTGATAAAAAGGATTGGTAAGGTGGCTTATGAGTTGAGGTTGCCTAATGAGATGAATTTGGTCCATCTGGTATTCCATGTTTCTATGTTGAGAAAATGTGCTGGTGATCCTAATGCCATTTTACCTCTTGATGTTATGGATATTATTAAGGATAACTTCACTTATGAAGAGGTTCGAGTTCTGATCTTGGATAGGCAAGTAAACAGATTGAGGAACAAAGAGGTGGGATCCATTAAGGTCCTTTGGAGGAACCAATAAGTCAAGAGTGTTACTAGGGAGGACGAAGTGGACATGCAAAAGTAGTACCCATATCTCTTCCACACCACTCAAGCCTAAGGTACTAATTCTAGGTCCCCTATCTGACTTCAAGTCTTATATTTCAGACTTATGTCATTCAAGTGAATTCACGTTTAAGTTGGCAATTCATAATGATTTCACACTTATAATGGGATTTTGAAAGTGATTCTTTAAATGTAATGTCCCATTTATGATATGACTAATTTGTTCATAATTATTCTTATCTTGTACGTCCCTTCTACATTCGGGGACAAATTTCCCCAAGAGGGAGATATTGAAACAACCCCGAAAAGTTCCCGAAAAAATGCCTCGAAAGTGCCCGAAATCTTGTTTTCTGTATATCTAAAATCTGTTTAGAATTTCAGAAATCTAACTTCATATTCTAGTTCAGGAGGTCCATATTAGGGTTATAAGGGTATAATCTCAAATTTATTGCAAAGAAATTATGAAATTTTCACTTGGTGTAATTTATAAAAGCGGTTCACGGCCTCTTCGCTACGTGGAGAGGTGTTTTTCTTGCACTATATTTTCCTAGTTCACCCAAATTTTTCTAGTGTTGTACCTAAGTCTTTACAAACCTATTTTCACCTAACCCTAAATTCAAATTCCAAACTCAAGGCCAATCTCAAGGATTTCTTCAAGGATCTCACCCAAGTTTCAAATCTCCATTAAAGTCTTCTTCAAGAACTTCACCAAAGATAAGGTATGTGGTGCCGAACAACTAGGTCCTTCCACCCATTGTACATAAATACTATTGTAATTAATATTGCATGATTTAACATTGATTTTACTTGTGGGTCTTGTATATTGAGAAATTTACT
>JAOTQJ010005245.1:0-18538 GCA_025642045.1 Solanum sejunctum
TTTATTCTTAAGGACCTAACTTAAGTAAAATGTTACATTTGGTCCCAAACTTTATTAAATCGAACCAATTAAGGACGCTTGGGGTTTAAATTACGTTGCGGGTCCTAACACATACGGAAAAATCAAAGACTACCCAAAGTTTCCGAAAGTCATATTTTAATATTAGGAAGAGAGATATTGAGTTTCATGTAGGGGATTGGATGTATGTGAAGGTTTCACTTAATGAAGGTTGTGATGCAGTTCGGTAAGAAGGTAACTTGAGTCCCCAGTATGTAGGGCCTTATGAGGTCTTGGAGTGGATTGGCGAGGTAGTATATAATTTGGACCTAGTATCAAAGATGGTGTTGGTTCATTCTGTGTTCCATGTGTCTATGTTGAGGAAATTCATAAGAGGCCAAGCCCTATTGTCCCTTTAGAGAATATAGTTGTTGGAGAAAATTTGACTTATTAGGAGGTTCCTATTGAGATTTTGAACTGTCAGTGAAGAGACTACAGAAAAAGGAACATGTGGTTAAAGTCCTTTGGAGGAACCAACAAGTTGCGACTGCTACACAGGAAGTGGAATAGTCAGACATAATACGATAATATCTTTATCTTTCCCCACTCTACTCAAGCCTGATATATTACGTCATTCATGCTCTAATGGTCCCAAACCTTTCTTCTACAATAGTGTTGTCGTAACATATGCATGCATGATCATAAAACTGGTTTTGAATTATTTTCATTGCAAAGACTTATGGATTTTACAATTTTGATGTTTAAATGACATTTTGCACTCATATTGGATTGTTGAATTTCAGTTTACTCTACTCGAGCTAACTTCTATTTCATTTAAGGACGAATTATCCCAAGGGGGAGATGTTATAAGGCACCGTCATTGGAAGTTAGAAACAAAAGCCCAAGAAATGAAATTTATAGAAAACAATTGTGAAGGTATCCCAACAAAAGACCTTTCATGGCTAGTGGTGTGCACCATGGCTTGTGAAGGGGCCTCATGGTGGCACACCTTAGTGGTGTTGGGATGCTTGGGGGATGCCTTGATGAGGTAACCCATTGTGAATCCCATCTTGCTTCCTGGTGGGGTCATGGAGGGCACCCTCCCAGGACACATTTATTGTTCAAGGCACCCACCAGGGTTCTAGTCCCTACAATAGGATGTGGTGGGCCATTTGTGCAGGGGTCCATCCAATTTAAAACTTGTGATTTGTATGGGCATTGTGGTCTATTCCCTAATTCCTAAACTCTATCTTTGATATTTTTTGGACTAAATTACCCTTCTAATAATAACTTAACCTATCTAAGGTCTTCTAATTACACTCAAACACTTAGACACCAAATTCACTTTTCCACTTCACTCTCAAGGTCTCTCTACTCCAATTCACGATTTCATTGAACACCCAACAAGTTCAAGTGAAGTTCATCTTAGTTCCTTTAAATCTTCATCAAGGTATGTGAATTTTCATTATGGGCACCTTTTACCCATGGATCCTAACCAATTTTCATCATTATTCCTTAATTTCAAGCATGACCAAATGAGGGTCCTCATGACTTTGATTTCAAATGTTTAATTTATGATTTAGATTATGTTTATATACTACAACATGCATGAATTACTTCAAATCATGTGGATTTTCATAAGTATGCTTTGATGCTTATGGAACATTATTATTGGGTTTCTCCAATTTAGTTTCAAATTAATGATCTTCAATTCTATAATTATGCATGAATCTATCTTACTTTTATGATTTTAAGCTTACTGAATGTGAACTCATGCTATTATCTTATCTTTCATCATATGATTATGATCATGCATATACAAGTTTCAAACAAGCATATGAGTAAGGGATTTAGAATCCTTGAAGGCGACCTAAGATTCCTATGGGAGACTTACCCTCTATTTAGATGGTGGTTTGTCATGATTTCATATTGTATGTTATGTTATGGTATGGTATGGTATGGTATAGTACAAATACTATATAATGTTTAGATAGAAAGTGAGAGTTGCTATCTGTTTAATGATAATTTGTTGTTTGATTTGACTGTACGGTACTGTATCGTAACTTATAAATTTATAAACTTATTTTTAATTATTTTAAATATTAAATTTGTCGATATTTTAAAATATTTTGTAAATAAAAATAAATACATAGAATCAAGTAGGGGAACATACAAGCTAATATATCTTCAATCCATACAAACAACACAAGAAAATAAAAAAAGTAAGAACGTTTAAAAATCGAACCCCAACAAATAGAATAAAACTTAAAATAAAAGATGGGAGGTAGAAGAAAATTTTCAAAAGTTGATGCAAGAAATAAGTGATACAAAAGCAATAGATATATTAGGGGTTAAGTTTAATAAAGAATAAAGTATAAGTTAGAATTATTTGAAGTTAAGTAAAGGTATAATTGGAAAGAAAATAAGGGAATTATGGTTAGATACACCAAATTGGTGGTTAAAAAAAAATGAGAATTTTCATTGTTACAAAACCATGAAACCAAACTATACCATATAATTAATGAAACAATCAAAACAAATATGGTTCTCTTACTAACCATACCATACCATACCCCTTAAAAGTCACCATCCAAATAAGTTGTTAGGATCCTATGGTTATGGACAGTGTACTGATGATGGAGCGCACCTCGCACTTCACATTTTTTACTGTACTGATGATGGGACGCAGCTCCCACTTTACAACGGGTATGAAATGAGCTACTCCTATGCATAATTTTATGAACTATGAGACTGTGATCAAGATTATGATTATTTGACAAGTATGAAATATATGATGATGTATGATAATTGTGATCTCATGTCTATATTATGCATTCTGTGGGATGTTGACTTAGCACAAAAAGGACCTTGGGATCGGGGCATACTCATAGTTAAGGCATGGACCTTAGTATGAAATCTCGTTGTTACTTAACTATATAACACTGTAGGATTTATGATTACCAATATGGCTTGATAGTAGATCCACATAGCTCATGGCATCCACCTAGGGGGTATAGAGTTTAATCTGACAAGTAGACTCTCCTTTTTTTAATGTAGGAGCCACACCGGGATTCCATGTTGTAGATCGCATAGTCTTATTGTCAGTTACAATGACTTCCCGCATAGGTATGTTTTTTTATGTTATCATGCATCACTCTATTCATGGCATATTGGTATGCTGATTCCTTCCTTACTCTTGTTCTACTTGTCCCCTTTCCCATGTATTACTTAGTTATGTATCTCATGTATATTATTGTTTTGCATGCCTGCATTCTTAGTACATTCACACGTACTAACATATATTTTGCCTACATTATAAAATAATGTAGGGGCAGGTGACTACACTCCTCACCCTCATGGCTAGATTTGGATTTATTTTAGAGGCTGATTGGATGAGCCCTCATGCTTCGGGGAAGAAACCTGCTATCTTCTAGCTTTTATGTTATGTATGAGAAAATCTTTTTGTTTCACTAAGGGTGAGCTAGGGACATATCATTGCCCTCGCCTAGTCTATTACTCAGAGGCTTGTTGGACACTATGTATGTGTCTTACAATTTTTGTATATTTCATGTTCTTTCGCTACAACTTTATGATCGTGTCTTGGCTTATGCTTATACGTATTTACTCATTACCTATGATTGCTTATGATGTGCTAAGAAGGCTAGTTTGGGGTTTCTCTGGGGATCTCATTTACCGTATCACACTTAGGGTTTAGTTTGGGTTGTGACACCAGCAAGATATGAACTCCAACCTGTCCAAATTGTGTAAATCTTCAAAATTCCTTAGATAGGGTTACTAATAAACTTTGAAAAGTTATTGATGAATACAACAAGATTGCAAGAGAAAAGAATGATTGGAAAATTCTTTTGAAAGCAAGTCAAATTGGAGTCGACTTACTTCAAGAAGAGCTTAATGATGTCAAGATGCAATTATAGATCATCAAAAACTCAAGTAGTCACATCTTAGTTTGATCAGAAAAATCTTTTTAAAACTTTTCCCAAAACTCCTCTGTTTCAAGGGAAAATCCTATTTAAACCTTTGTACTTGTGTAAAAACTGGTTGTAAATCCTTAACTGCAGAACTTATGCTTTTGCAAATGGATCTGGAGATCAAAAGTCACTAGCTCTAACCGCACTATCGCATTTTAAAGAAATATCGCATAAAGTGGGCTATTTGGATTGGAAAGTACATATTTGAGAATGCATAGGACTCTAAAATGACTGCTAACCTTCCCTGTAGACTTCTTATCTCCCATATTATCATTGAAACTCTAGTGGATCTCTCAAAGTATAAGGCCATTGAAATCTCTACTACCCATAACTCTAGGACTTTTCCCAGTATGGGTTACATATTGTTTGATAAAAAGTGGCACAAAAATGATTCTCTCAATTCCGAAGTAATGCTCCTAAGTTTACCCTTGATTCTTATCAAGGAAGCAGAGGACACTAAAGCTCATTTTACCTTTCTCAAGTCAAATATGCAAGTTATGTTGGAAGCTATTAGGAAGATCTTACACTGAGTAAGGACAGCTGCACTAATATGGGAAAGCTTTGCCTTAAAGTAGATGGCCTAAAGAAGTATGGAGTCTGCATAGTCAACAAACTTATCTACCAAGTTCACTCCATGAAGGCTGCAGATGACTCCTCCAACAATCATCTTGATGTCTTTGTGCAAACCTCCTACTTGAACTTCTCTGAGAATGTTGAGTGTTCCTATACTAAGTTTCTGTGGGAACATTTTTGACACTCTTAAGTATTTCCTTGATAATCAATAACTCTTTGTGTAAGACAGTTCTTTCTGCTTAAAAACTCTTTTCTAGGAATATGTCCCTGTTTCTTTTGACTTATAATATTGGGGCTTCTTCACCCTTCACTACCATCTTTCTTATTAAGGCATTGTAACTAGCTATATACTCTGTGTTGCGTGCTTATTTTTCTGCGTTTTTGTTTTTTCTTTTGTTTTCCTTTCTTAATTATACCAAGAGGGAGAAATAGGTACTCTACATGGAATATGGAGCAAGGGGGAGCATAAAACTGACATAAAGCAAGGGTTACACCACGATCTTCAAGTACAGAAGTCAACAATAAATATTGTTATTATTAAATGTCATCATAACAAATGGGGGAGATTGTTAGAATCTAAAGAATTTTGAATAATTAAATTTCCGGTACATAAAGGGAAACAACTCAGGGACCTAGAAATGAAAAAAAGGAAAGAGAAAATCAAAGATGGAATTAATAATGTCAATGAAGATAAAGGAGTAAGGATTGCAAGGAAGACAGTAAATCAAGGAAAGACTCCTTAAATCTGGGCTACAAGATATTAAATTCAAGGCAAATAAAAGAGAAGAAGATTTTAAGGATCAACAATTCAATACTCTACACAAGACAAAGTTTTGGCCATGCTTGGAAAGATTAGCAGCAAAATAGGAACATATCTAATATGGATGTGTATTCTCAATCAAGGAATCATTATGAATCCTTGATTGTAAGATAAGTCTCTTCGGTGTTCCTAATAGGGTTTCAATAGCTGTCTCTCAAAAGCCATTATAAAAAAGCCCCCTCATCATTGTAATTAATTATGTCCTATGCTTGAACTAGTACTGATATTATCCTATAAAATTGAGTGAACAATTCTGAAAAAAAAAGAGAAAGAGAATACTCTAGAATAAGTTATACAGGTAGAGGTATATCAAGAGAATTATGTTTTGTATATCAAACAAATTGATAGATTGCAATGAATTGTCAACTCCAATGCCCTCATCAATCTCAAAAGAAAACCCTTGTAATCTAAGGGGACTGAACTAGGTATCACATCTGTGATTTGAATCGATATAAGGTGATTCATCCGCCTCCACACCCTTCTCCGTGGGAATATTTACAAGGGGAAAGGCTCCACACCTGTCAAATCTGATATATAATATCGAACAAAGTAATTAATTAATGCAAATCAACTTGATAATTATCATTCCACTTTAATGTTGAAGAAAAGCAAGTTAACCAATCAACTATGAAACTTTTAGCCCGGACAGTTCGTTCAGGAGCGGAAAGCAACTCTAAAGAAACAAAGAAAGAAGAGCGGAAAGCAACTTTACTGTAAGGTTTGGAGCGTGAAGTGGAATACTTGAATTAAATAGTTTAATAGTTTCATTCATCAGTTTTCTTAATTAATTACTTTGTTTGTTATATATAATATACAAGCAAAAGCAAGTTTTTCATTCCACTATGCAACTTTGTTCTCAATTCTCTATTTGATTTGACAACAGGTCGATCAGTTTAATGAGCAAAGCAAATTTTGAATACTGGGTTGTCAATTCGATATTCTTTATTTATATTGGACAAAACCTCTCTCGTTCATTGAGTGAGTGATTCCCCTTGGGGTATCACACACGCAGGTAGTCAGAGTCAAATCAAATATCTAATTGATCCACCCACGTCTTTTTTTCTTCAATGTTACACCCCCTGGCAAAGCCAGAAAAATCTCCCCAAAGGTAATACGAGAAGGCCCGGGCAGGGTGTGAAGGATGTTCCACTTCGTATTCAATCAGGAATGGGTAGCCATTTCTTTCTTATTTTGCTTTGATTCTAGATCTTTGATTCATTTCATCTATATTATATATTATATATATATAGTAGATTGTACATTTCGATGTATATCTATCATATCGTGGCTTCATGTACCAAATATTTCAATATCCTTACATCCGGTATTTTTGTTTTGTTCCACCAGTGTGATGAAGAATAGATCCGAGAAAGAGACTTTCATTTCCAGTCTCCTATTTCTTTATTTTGTTTATGGAATTTGAAATTTTCTAAAAGGTACGGAGTAGTAGATTATCTCTTTTTCTAACAGATAAAAGAATCTCAAAAGAAATATTCAATCGAACTGTCTTTTTTCCTTCGATCTGTGGAAAGATATACTCTGGGATTTCTCCTTTATTTAACATATCGTTTGTATCGTTTGTTATCTATTGAGAAAACTCGCAAGTGAGTTGACTATCCCCTTTCGACTGTCGACCAAAAAAAATTTTCAATTCACACACTTTTTGATTATCAGATTTTATTTTTAAAAGCTTCTAGTTTCATGTCAAAATTAAAAGATTTAACTCTTAAATTCAAATAATACCACATAGGTACTTACGAAACAAAAGGGAGGGTTTAACCTTGTACGCCTGACGAATGTCGCATCGTCCCTTTTTTCCCCAAGACCGAGTGGCCATTTCCTCTCCATAATGACACACAAACAAAGAAAAAAATCCAAGTTATAAATCACACAATTTTTGAGTAATAAACTTAAGTGAAAAAAGTTCTTATCACAGATAGCTTTTAAAAGAAGAGAAAAGAGAAGAGGGGCAAGGGCGGCAAGACTAGACAAGGAGCTAAGACCGCTTAGTCCTTTTACTAATTCCCCCACACTAAAAGAGAGAAATCTAATTTCAAAACAAAAACCATGTTTGAACTTTATAGAGTGAAAACAAAATCTAATTAAGAAGCGACAATTCTCCGTTTCGGAAAAAAACACGTAAGAGCTTATATAGTATAGTAGACATGCTTTTACTCATGTATTTTGAGATAATAATTTAAATATAGCATAAGGTTACTTAGAACCCGGTGATATGAGATTGTTTAACTTTATTTAAAAATCAATATTTGGCCATAAAAAATGATAATCAACCTGGTTTGGAAAATATTGACAAAAACAATTTCCACTTTCATTTTTAAATATATAGTTTTTCAACTTTACCAGATCTTGATAGTCTTTAATGTGATTATAGTTGTCATACCAGCCAAAAAGTAAATTTGACAAACCAAGATATATTATGAATTTTTTATAAAATAGTGTGTAAAAGCTATACATGTGAATTAATAAAGTTTTAACTGAATTTCACTTAAAATAAAGATAAAAGAGCGCATATGAATGGGACAACAAAAAGATAAATGTCGCACCTTAAAAGTTGAAATTCTAATCTCAAACACCCAAATCAAAGTATATTGTAATGGTAAGTTTCTCTTGAGGTATTTGTATATATATATGTGAAAGTATGTGTATAGAAACAAACAGATAAACAAGAGAAAATAGTTAACGTAGACTCAAAAACTATAATCCCGAAAGTAGAAATAGATTATATAAAAAAGTAATTAATTAATTATAACATAACAATTTGGGGCATATGGATCAAACCGTATTAAATCAAATCGATGAATTATGTTATATTAACGAAAGGATATTGACCTGTATCTGGATTTGGTTGATTTAGTATTGAGAAAAAGATTTGGCCATTCTTGATTTAATTTCAACACATTTCGGTAGTCTTTGATGTGATTAATATAGTTACACTTAACCAAGCAATAAATATAACAAATCAAGATATACTATAACTTTTTATATAAAAAATATAAATATGTGAATTAACGAAATTTTGATAGAATTTCACTTAAAATAAAGATAAAAGGAGCATATAAACTGAACATAAAAAAGATAAACATCACACCTTGAAGTTGAAACTCTAATCTCAAATGCCCAAATCAAAGTTTATTATATTTGAAGAATTAGTTTGTGTTCAGGTATATATATATATATATATATATATATGGGTGAAAGCATGTGTACAGAGACAAAAAGATAAGTGGAGAAAACAGTTTTGAGCCAGAAGTATAAGTAGATTATATAAAATGTAATTAATTATAGTGATCCACTAAGTCATTCTCTATTTCTGCAATTTTTGCAACGGCTAGAGAATTCCTTTAGAAACCCCAAGTCATTTATGACTTGCTAGCACCCATAGTTTAGTTGCCTAGTCGTTCATTTGGAAGTTGTGCAGTTTTTTTGTGCTGGAAGGCCAGTTAAAGCTAGGAAAATGAGTTTTGGTGTAAAGTCAAGGTAAATGGCCTTAGAACAGAATTCTGATAGTTCCATCAGTTCCAAAATGAAAAAAATAGGCTAGAAGCATAGTCAGTTTGAGTATCAAGGTTTTTGGTGTTTGTTTATACCTAGTTTTGTATTTTGCCTTCAAAATAGGCCAATAGTTGACCTTAGTCAACATTCAAATGAATATTTGACAGCGCGGTTAGCTTTGAGACATCGAGTTTGTTCTAGAATGATCTTTCTTTTGGTTCTTGAATCTTCTGGGTGCATATTGGGCCCCTCGGTAGAAATTGACTAAATTCGACTTTGAAAAGTGGGACTCATATTTGATCGTAATGACCACATATGGGATTTTTGGCTTTGCCATTAGATCTAGGATGTCGATTTTGGTAGGGTTACATAGTTCATTTACATGTATTGAATTCCGAACGAGTTCCTAACACCCCATCAAGAAATTTTGAAATAGCTGAATCTAGTGTAGGCACCACTGTGCTCCACGACCACGGATCCCTTGGTCCCAGTTGCTGAGGCCAAGTTCCTAACACTCCGTGACCGCAGGCCACCCGACCACATTTTGAGGTCAAGCGGGCTAGCACACTGCGTTCGCGGAAGTCAAATTGACCTTATACTTCGCTATTCATGAAGGACTCCCGCATTCGTGGAGGTCATTTATGTTGTACTATAGTTCCATGTGATTACAGAGAATAAAATGAGGTGATAAATAAGTGATATTTTTAGATTGACAAGGGAAAGAGGAAAAAATTCAATTAGTGATAAACTAATCATCCATGATGTTTGAGGTAAATTTTGTTTTTTTACTACTTCATATTAATGTAACTATCAAAAATTTTGAAAATTGATTACTTAGTCATTTTTTATTGGATTTTAGCAAAAGGTGGGTCTATCCTATGTGATTTTCTGAGATGATTATGGTGTTGTTGTTGGAATCTTCTGACTAACTTTTGTCTGAGGTAAAATTACTATGAAGCATGCTACCTATTCTATATTTTTTGTAAAGAAATATCAAATTCATTGGACTATTTCGTATTAATTTAAGCATCAAATTGAGCCCTAATTGTGGTATAGGCTCGGGTAGCTATAATGATCATGGTGTAATTTTAGTTTAGGATTCTAGACGCGTACCCTGTTTTCTTTCTTTTTAGGCCCAATATTGGTTAATGTCCATTTCTTGTCATGATAGTATCAAAATAATTGTATTGATGATGTGAGTCCTATTTTTGATAGCTTAACAATGTTCCGAGACTGGTCGAAAGGTGGAGTGGTTCGAAGCACATGTGATCAACATTTAGGTAGGCCACAGTCTCCCTTCAGGTAGAATAAGTCGAATGTGTAAACTTATTTGGGTAGCATGAATATTGAGTAGGGGGTTGGTTGGAGGCCATATATTTTGCATAGTGGTGTAACATTTTGAGGAAACTTGTGAGTGGTATACTGACAAGAAAAGGACTCCTCTGGATATCAAGAAGGGCTCACTACTCTGGAAGTCAAGAAGCTGGACCTCAACGATCCGCTGGCTCTATCACCTGTATTTGCATCATTAATGATGCACACCCAAATGGACGTCAGTACATGAAATATACTAGTATGTAAAATGCAAACAGAACAAGTAAAGCTCAACTTAAAGCAATCAACTCAACTTAGAGATTAACTCATCAACTCATAACTCAACTTGGTGAATGGCAAGTTTAAGATTTAAAATCATGCTTTAAATAACTTGGTATTATGCAACTCAGTTTAAGACATTATATGCTCAATCAAGTGTTGCCTAGGAGTTTCTCTTAACCAAATCTTACCACCTTTAGTTTGGTGATTCATAACGAAGGTGACGTTGTTTCCACGCCATCTTAAACTTGCCAAGGTAAAGGACAATTAAACTCTCTTGGATCTAAAATAAATGTCCATCTTTTGGGACATGAGTTGCCAAAGTTAACTACACGACTATCCTACACTGGCGACCTAATTTATGGGGTTAGAGTAGCTATTTATCACTCCCATATCAGTGCTCAATACTCCTCTCAAGACTAAAACATGCTTATGTCAATCAACTCAAACTCATCTTTTGGAGTTTCTCCAATCAACTCAACACAATTACTCAATAGCTCAACCAATCTGAATTGTCAATCACACATGAACTCAAGTCTCTAACTCAAACTCAAATGGTCATTTAGATTCCACTAAATCATGCTCACCACATAATACAAGTAAGATACTCATTAAATACGTAAATTTACAGACAATAAGCTCCTCAAGTTCAATCATACTCAACTCAGATAATCACAGTCAGGTTCTCAATCCGATCGATGCAACAAAGGTTATATAGAAGGATTTAATCAAAGTTCATAGTACTGAATACAAATTTTAGACTCCAATCTCATATAACCAGCATGAAACTCGTTGACTAGTTCATAAATATGCATAAAGGCATAAATAATTGCAAGTAACTCGAAGATTAGAATCATGAGATTTTTTCCATACTCAATTTTTATTCATAACCTCGACTCAAGTAAATGAAGGGGGTGTATGAACGGACTCAGCCCAACACTATAGGAAACCTTACATACTGAAAGTGGGAAGAATGATCCACTCTCTGAGATCCTCAAGCTTCAACTCAAAACTCTCACTTTTCTCCCTCCTTCGATGGTCTCAAGGTTTTTAAGTGTGTAATGAGGGATAATACACTTATAGTGCTGATAAGGGGTCCATAACAAGTCTAAAACTTCATAGATTTTAATTAAAAAGAGTAGGGAAAGACAAAAATACCCCTCTTGAAAATTGTCAAGTGGAACCACGAGACCCCGTCTATGGGCCGTAACTGACCCCAGTAGATGGAAGTGCCCGAAATTTGGGTTACTAGAAATTGGAATAGGGTTCTATGAATCCCTTTCTACAAGTCTTAAGACAAAGCATGGGTCATCTGGTAACTCACCGATCAAGGTTCAAAAATCTTGATTTTTTGGGATTTCAGTATACGAACTTGTTCCACGGACCGGTAATTGATGATGGGCCTTTTGGTATCTTATCATTCAAATATCTAGAAAAGTTAAGTTTGAATCATCAACTCATGATACACATTCCACGGGTCACAAAATTGAGATACAGTCTGTATGTTGACAACAACATGTTGTCAGCACGACGTCAGGACAAAACAAAAAAGGAAAAATGGGATATAAAGATAAACAATTTGAATCATAAGTCTGTTAAAAATAAATAGTTTGGATTGAGTCATTAAAGGAAATAATTTCACACTAGGTATTTTGTGTACCTTTTCCTTCTAGCAGCAAAACGCAAAACTTTTTCTTCTTCCTTTGTCGGTGTACCTCCATGGAGCTCAAATGACGCCTCACAAACTTTTTCTTCTTTGTTTGTCAGTGTGCAGCCATACATCAGACCCTCATGGTATAACTTCAATTTTTTGTTTTTCCCCATAGCTAGGAATTGTTCGTCCACTCTTTCTTTGTTTTTCCCTATAGGTAAGAATTGTTCATCTGTTTGGGGTTTCATATGACTTGAATTAGTGTTGAGTTGGAATAATAGGAGATCTGGCAAAATTATGTAAAAATTGATAATTAATATTTCATCAAATTGAATTTGTTTGCTTTAGATATAACGTGTTCTGTTCATCCAATTTAGTTGGAATTTGTTCCTTTTGCTACATACAATAGATTGTCTTCTTTCTTGTCCAAAAGATTTTGGGTTAATGGCAACATAAATTGTTAAAGAAGATACATTTATTCTTTCATCAGCATTTTGTGGCATTTAATTCTCTTAAATATACCCGGTATCTTTTATGCATATAGAGTCATCTTTCCTATTTTAAGAAATTATGCTTTTCTCTCCATTTAGATATTGTGCGCTTTGGTATTATGAAGAATGTGATAACGACAAGGGGGTAATATCTTCATCACATGTATTGGAAAATAAGCATAGGGATCCAAGTTGCATGACTCTACAAAGAATTGTCTTGAGAGTACTATGCAACTGAAGAAACAAAGTAAGATTCCTGGTGGGCATTGTATTGATGAGGTACAACCCTGGAAAAATGAGTTATCTATTTGTTGAAGCACTTGGTTTGGCATCAGATATCAAGAAATATGTATCTCTAATGCTAATCCATAGTAACCATGCCTCGAGGGATTTCAGCAAGCCTAAAGTTCAAACTTCAATTCTTTTCGTGAAAAGAGCGTAGTACAAGCATCTAAGGTTATGTATTCACTAACATCTTTAGTATTCATTACTTGGTTTGATTTTTCCTCTTATTAAACCTTGATTCTTTATATATTTTATTTTCTATGATATACTCTATTTTAAAAGATTGATATTGATGTATCAATAGTTAAGTTATCTTTCAAAATGATTTTCGCTACACCATTAATATCTGAAAGCTATCATAGCGAGATTTATTTAATTTTGCACTTCTATTCAATTCATGTAGGCCTATTTCTTAGGTTTGATGGTTTTACCATTTTGGTAGGAAGGCCGACCACTACATAAGTTGCCATCCGTCCAAGAGAGAAGCAAGCTACCTTTCTTTGATCCCCCTTCTCGGGCAGGGAAGAGAACGAAAATGGACCACAGATGGTAGTCGTGATTAATTTTAATTCGGGGATCTTACGAGCATTTCTCTGCCTACCCGGTCCACCATATTGGAGTGATTAGAGCAGAACAATTTGGTGCAAATTTTATCCTTTCTACAATGCCTGTATAATATATGTGTATATTGAAGATCTCTTTTACTTGAAGAATTTGCACCACTTAATTGGAATCCAGGTTCTCTTCCATATAATTATTAGTGTTTCCTCCCCCTTTGCGATTTTAGGGGAAGTTTGCCATCTTAGGTGCTCCGGAACTTGCACTTGGGATATTCAATAACTGTATCCAGGTCATTCCCCTTCTAAGTTAGATGTAAAATGTATAAGCTATCATGGCTATTGCTTGATACTACTGAATATTTACTTTTTTTTGCTTTCTAACAGTAAGTTAGACTTCAATTATCTGGTAAAGAATCATGCATACCATAATGTTTTCTGTAGGCTAATAAAAAATCTAATTAAAATTTGAGTGATCAAGAAATTTCAATGAGGCATTTCACTTCTTCTTGTACTTACAAGTGTCTAATTGAATCAACAATACCAAACTAAGAAGGAAGCATATACAATGACCATTTTGAGTTATAGTGATGATCAATGAATAAAAGCAAAAGTAAATGTCATATTACTAAAATAAGTATGTAACATTTATAGTGTAAACATGGAAATTAATATATATGATTATCGTGACTCGATTTTCAACTGAGTCAGTTGAATCAGGACATATATCAACTCAGTTTTTACAATATGAGAGAAGCAAAAACATACAACTCCAAAGTTGAATTATTAATAAAGATAAAGTTGAATAGCAATGTGAAAGAAAAACAATCTCCCATGTGGTTTACGAGCTATTTCATAGGAGCGGGGGTTTATCCTATGCACATCCAAATGGTTATGGTTGTAAGTTCCCCTTGTCACCAAAAAAAGGATCTCCCAAGAGTTGATGTTACATTGTCGTTAGCAAACTTAAATAGACATGTAGAAATAACTCAACTAGTACAAAGAGCAACAATGGAAATGCTAAAACATAAATCTAGAAAGGGGTTATGCTTGTTTTCTTGCGATAAATAAGGAATTTGAACCAAAATTACTCAATTCAGCTAAACACATATGCCATGAATATAGTTGCACCATCATACATAGCCAACCAACAAATTCACAAACTAATTGCAGGTAGCAGCCGAAATATTTCTATTGAAGAGCTAAGTGTCTGTTTGGATTGACTTATTTTAGGTGCTTTTAAGCCAATATAACTTTTAAATAGGTTTAAAGTGTTTTGATAAAGTTAAAAAGTGCTTACGAACACTTATTTTAAAAGCAAAATAACAAAAAAAAAAAGTTAAAAGCCATAAGTTAGGATTCCTAACTTATGGCATTTGACATATAAGTCATACGTCAAAAGCCAATCCAAATGGCCTCTAAATCAAAGCCATTTCTAAAAGTAGCAGTGGTGTCCACCTACATTTCTCCAGCTGTCATGTATATCTCCATATCAATCACTTTGTTGCTGCCCCCTTCAGCACCTCCATCAGTGTTTGTCCCATGCCTAAAATAATCCCCACAGGATGTGCTTGTTGTTCCATCTTGCAAAAACATCCACAAGGTGAAACACAACTCTACAATTATCACATAGTTTATCTTCTATAGAGCATAATCATATACATATGTATTACCAAAAAATTCATTGAAAATGAAAAAAGAATATAGAGCTTATCAATGTACGTTGACAATCACTGCACAGGGCTGTGGATGCAAGTATAAGCAGCTTAACATCATTTATAAGCATTTTCATCACCAAATCTTCCCTGCGCATGAACTCTACCAGAGTAATATATACATCAAATCTACATATAATGGAAAATGCAAATAGTTTCTAGCAAAAACATTCCTGGGCAAGGGCTCACTTCTACTTTGCATCTGCTTCCCTTTTACGGATAGATATAGAAGGAGGAAGTTGACCTTTCTTTCTCGCTTGTAAAGAAATATAGTCCTATATCTTCTTTACTTAGAATATGATTATTGAATAGACTTGGCCAGATATTTCCATGGGGAACTAGTTGAAATTTAAGAGTAGCAGACAAAAGAAGTGAGTACTCATACACCATATGTCTAACTTTTTTTTAATTATCATGAAGAAAAGATATATAGTGTATGAGTACTCACGTGTTTTGCCTACCACTTTTAAATTTCAACTAGTTCCCCATGGCTAAGTTGCTCGAACTCTCCAAAAATGTTGTCGCACCTATGTTGGATCCTTCAAAATACACTATTTTTGGAGGATCTGATATGAACCCGTCGACATTTTTGAAGAGTCTGAGCAACATAGCCCCATGGTAATATCTGGGCAAGTCTATTCAACAATCATAATTTGGGTAAAGAAGATATAGGACTATTTCTTTTTACAAGCGAGAAAGAAAGGTTAGCTTCTATCTTATATATTTATCGGTAAAGGGGAAGGGGATGCAAAGTAGAAGTGAGCCCTCGCCCAGGAATGTTTTTACTAGATATTGATTTGCATACACCATATGTCTAACTTTGGAAGGAGGATGAGCTTGGATACAATTATTAAGCATCCTAGGTACAATTTCTAGAGCTTCTACTTTGACTTATAAGTCATATGTCAAAAGTCAATCTAAATGACCTCTAAATCAAAGCCACTTCTAAAAGTAGTTGCCGAGATAATAGTGTCCACCTACATTTCTCCAGCTATCATGTATATCTCCATATCAATCACTTTGTTGCTGCCTCCTTCAGCACATTCATCTGTGTCTTGTCCCATGCCGTAAAATAATCGCCACAGGAAATGCTTATTGTTCCATCTTGCAAAAACAACCACAAGGTAAAAGACAGCTCTACAATTATCACATAGTTTATGTTCTATAGAGCACAATCATATACATATGTATTACCAAAAATTTCATTAGAAATGAAAAAAGAATATAGAGCCTATCAACGTACTTTGACAATCACTGCACAGGGCTGTGGATGCAAGTATAAGCAGCTCAACAACATTTATAAGATTTTCATCACCAAATCTTCCCCGCGTATGAACTCTACCAGAGTAATATATATATATCAAATCTACATATAATGGCAAATGCAAATCAATTTCTAGCAAAAACATTCTTGGGCAAGGGCTCACTTCTACTTTGCATACCGATAGATATATACGGAAGAAGCTGACCTTTCTTTCTCGCTTGTAAAGAAATATAGTCCTATATCTTCTTTACTTAGAATATGATTATTGAATAGACTTGCCCAGATATTTCCATGGGGAACTAGTTGAAATTTAAGAGTAGCAGGCAAAAAACGTGAGTATTCATACTCCTTATGTCTAACTTTTTTTAATTATTAAGAAGAAAAGGTATATGGTGTATGAGTACTCACGTGTTTTGCCTACTACTTTTAAATTTTAACTAGTTCCCCATGGCTAAGTTGCTTGAACTCTCCAAAAATGTTGCCGCACTCATGTTGGATCCTTAAAAAATACATTATTTTTGGAGGATCCAACACTCACTCGTTGACATTTTTTAAGAGTCCGAGCAACATAGCCCCATGGTAATATCTGCGGAAGTCTGTTTAACGATCATATTTTGGGTAAAGAAGATATAAGACGACATTTCTTTACAAGTAAGAAAGAAAGGCTAGCTTCTTCCTTATATATCTATCCATAAAGGGGAAGGGGATGCAAAGTAGAAGTGAGCCCTCACCTAGGAATGTTTTTACTTGAAATTGATTTGCATACACCATATGTCTAACTTTCGAAGGAGGATAAGCCTAGATACAATTATTAAGTATCCTAGGTACAATTTCTAGAGCACCTAAGATACCAAGGGTTCCCCTCAAATGCAAAGAGAAAGAGAGATTAATAAATTATAGGGACGAACACTTGTTCCTGTTGAATGGTGCCAATTCCTACTAGGTTATCTCCTTGGGGACCAACATCATGCTGTTAACTAAAAAGTATTATATATTTATCTTTACTTATCAATGGAAACATTACAAAGAGAAGGAGGTTAATGAGTCAACTGACTACTAGCAAAGATAGGTCATTCAAAATAGGGATGAGCTGAATTTAGTAATAAATGTATATAATGAAGGGTATTTACTTCCGAGAATGATCTAGAGTAAGATCACAAGGGTGTGTCATAAGTGGATTCATCATTCCACTCACTTTCACGGCATCGGGACTTCTAAATTTCAGAATGGTAGGACCATCATGACCGACAATGAGGGCTACATCAATAGGATGGAAGTATAGACTAAGTTGCTCGGACTCTTCACTTTGGTGCCACTCCCGTGTCGACACGACATGGGTGTGGGTGCAGGTGTGGAATCCGTGTCCAATTTGGTAAACCGGTTTCAAGTACTTTGACCAAAATCGATGGGGAAAGTTTGGACAGTTTTAATAATTTTTTTAATCAATACAAAAGCTAATGTGAAATTGAAGAAAATAGAATACTTGTTATATAGAAATTTCTGTCACTCCTTTTCCTTTAATATCCTTCCAAGATTCTCCTTGTGTTCTCCCTGTAATCTCATAATTTAGGTTTAATTACTCTATTTTTAGATATTTTAGTTATATTTAGGCAAATCCTCGCACCCGTATACATATATGGGTCCATATCCCAGAATCGTAAAAATTAGATGTAATGACCCTCTAGGTCATTTTTGTGGTTTCGTGAATATTTTATCAGGTTGAGCATTTGCATAGTGATTGCGGGGTACTTGTGACTTATTGACATTGATTGTTTTATCATTGGGTGAATTGTTTGAGAATCATACATCTTTTCGAGTTAAACGAGAGATTGTAACCGTAATATGAATTTTAAGGTAAAGTACTGGTAAATGGCCCCGGAGCCGAATTTTGACAGTTCCATCAGCCCCAGAAAGGACATATTATGCTAGAGGCATGTTCGCTACAATTATTTTGAGTTTTGCAAATTTAGCCACTGAAATGGGTCAATAGTTGACTGTAGTCAACGTCATCAATAACAACAACAACAACAACAACATACCCAGTAATATCCCACAAGTGGGGTCTGGGGAGGGGAGATTGTACGCAGACC